>JACTNT010000050.1:0-42348 GCA_022343325.1 Plenodomus biglobosus
CCCCTATACAGAGGAGTTATTATAGTGTCCGGCACGTTAACGTGTCCGGCACGTTGACGTGTCCGGGACGGCGCGCTAAGGCGAAGACTACGCTGTGTCTAGTATAGCGTCTAGTAACATGTCTAGTATAGCTTAAAAGTTACAACTCTTGGAGCTGTTGATTAAGGCCTCCTCAATCAATCAAGGTCTTGACTAATCGAGGTGTTGATTGATCCAGGAGGTGTTTATTATCAAGGAGGTATTTTCTAACCTAGGCCTTTTGTTGGCCCTAAGTGGCCCTATGTTATTATAGTGTTAGGCACGTTAACGTGTCTGGGACGGCGTACAATAACGTGTCTAGGACTGCGCTGAGGTTAAGACTGCGCCGTGTCCGGGACTGCGCCAAGGCGAAGACTGTGCTGTGTTTAGGATTGCGTCGTTTCTAGGACTGCGCAAAACTTGTATTGTCTTAGTTGGTGGTAAATGTAGAACAATAGGAATAGAACAAAAGAAGCTACAACTCCGCGAGTTACATACTATAGGTATAAATTTTGTAGTCTACACGGTAGTTTGTAGTCTACATGTAGTTTGTAGTCTACATGTAGTTTGTAGTCTACACGGTAGTTTGGCGTTTTAGCGTATACTACCAAACTAAGTAGAATTCTCTCTGCCTACCTATCTACAACTCCATAATTGTTCGGGTGGATAGCTTCCTCCAAAAGGGCCTACTAAAACATCAACCCCTCTCGTTTGTAACGTGTCGCCACGCTGTAGGGGTATAACTACCCCACACTCGTAGCTCTCCTCCCACGCAACCCTAGACAAGTTATGGGATCCAGCATATAGCCATCCCCCTTGTTGTATTGCTCCTGTTGCAAAAGGCATTGGATTTAACCAAACAACCCGTATGAATTTAGCATGAGACAGAGGGTTGCCCTCGACCATGTCTATAAGACTATTCGCCAAGAACCTATATGCCGTAGTTCCTGGCTTGGGAACATGTGCATACAAGTCTCCTCCTCTTACCCGATTTGGTGACATGAGCGCTGCGCGACGTGACGGGTAGCATATCTGCAGCGTGGTGTTTTCTCGAGTATCGTTCGTGCTTGGGATATCTCCATAGACGACCCCTAGCAGCTTATCTACTAGAGGAGTACACAATCGGCCTAAACTAGAGGTCTGGTAAACCATGTCTACCTGCGACCTTAGCGGTGCAGCTACGCCTAGGCTGCTTACAGCCTTCCGTAGGCTTGCAAAGCCATGTTGCTGTGTGTTTGGTCCACTACCCATAGTGTGTTAATACAGACATGGTTTAAGTAGGAACAAACTCCTTACCCTGAATACACGAATCCGTACTTCCTGCATACGGAAAAGTTATATTGTGCAACGCGGTCACGTAACCGAGCAGGAACGCCGAGTTGTTTCAAGAACTGCAACATGCTTTGCTGAAATGGTATTGCATCCCCATCCGCCCTTGCGGCTAAGGGGAGGTCAACGAGAAAAACTGCGTTGTCTAGCGATTGCGAATTGGGAGACGGTTGTGTACCAAGGGTTAGGAAATCCGCTCCCCAGTCGGCTGGTCTTAGATTTCCAGTAGGTATCGCGATACGCAATATATTGTCGGTGCGGAATAGCAACATCAGCTTCGTGTGAACACTCCCGTACTGACGAGCCTGCGGAGGGAATAAAACCTGACATGTCGCATACTGTCGTAGAGCGGAGGCCTGGCCTAGGTTCCGTTTTCGGTCCATAACACAAGTCGACTTGATAGACGCCAACCCAATCGTTTCCATTAGCCATTTAGTGTCCCACTCAAACGAGCATAACAGCGCTTCCTCTAAACTTGCGACCTGCAGCACCTCAGGCAAGGTAATGTCGTCTAGCCGGCCTTGCGGGAGCACTCGAACTTGCTTTAGTATACCAGTAGGATACTGAATTGTATTCGTAGGAGCTGCCTTGCACTGTTGCTTTGCAGATCGCGACGCAAACTCCAGATCTGGGGTGTCTAGTCTACCACGCTTTCGTTTCTCTAGCGCGACGCTTCTTTGCCAACGCACTGGAAGGGGACGAAATGGTAGAGCGTCGTAGACGGCCTGGTGATTGGGCTGACCCTGAGTTGATTGTTCATCGTCGCTTGACAAAGTAAGGTCGATAGTCTCTATCATTGTGTGGAACCTTTGGCCTATCGACATTTAAACGATAGTGGAAGAAGAGGAAGTAAGCTAATGTAGAGACAATATGCACATGCGTAAAAGTATAGGAACGTTGGTTGACACGCAATACTACTATTTCAATAGGGTTGCTCTTAAGTAGCAGGCTGGTTAAGAGTATGGCTAGCGTGCCGTGTCCTCCCCAGCACACGGCGGACCGTCCACGGCGCCCCCACTTCCCTCACCAGGGGCCTACCCTACCACCTAGTACACCCCTGAAGCTTTAGCTGTACACATCTACTAAACTCCTGGAGCTGGACGTACATCCATCCCTTTCCCAGACAGTAGCATTTCATACCATCTTGCCCGAAGAAACAATTCCCTCTAATTATAACGTTAGAGACTAGCACATACATTCTTCGTAAAAGGTAGTATGCTTAACGTACTAGTAGAGCAGCCTTATCTATTCTACAGTAGACTACGTAGAAAGTCTACTACTCTACGCCCGTACTTTAATTAGCATATAGAGAAGTTAGGCGTAGTCTACTATAGACTACTATTCGAACATATATGTACTACACTACTTAACTACATAACTCTATTTTACAACAACTATACTGAAGACACTATCTAATTGCAATAAGTTTGTAGTGGCCCAAGATCTACTACTAAAGGAAAGAAGCAACGTTCCGTTGTCTGCACTAACAGGTCCAGCAGCTCTAGCGTTTCTATCGTCCCACGCTGTCCCCTTCCCTTCGAGACCCGAATCTTCCGCCCCAAATAGGCCTTTAGGGCTACGGTATCCTCTAGCGACACCTGGTGCAACAACAGTCTTGCGCCTAACCACTCTCTTGAGGAGGAGTTAAGCAGGCAAACAGCCCAACCGTCCATAACAACATGCTGCCAAACAAGGTTACAGCTGCGAAACCCAGGACATAACCCAACTGGCACCTTGCATGTAGTACAGCCACTGTAAGGTTCCATGCGAAAAGGGTAATCGCCCTTACTACTATTCCACACGGAGCTCTCGTCTTTAATCCGAGTATGCGCGTCCGCGAGCGCCTTGCAATCCTCATTGGCATGAGCATGCTCACCTCCCATTAATAGGTGGGCCCGACAATTTGATCTCCAGAACAAAAGCGTCGACTTAATGCGCTGCAGCGGAAGAGGGCGAATCGTCCCTGCTGGTCCCCATATCGCCCGCCATGCCATGCACTCAGCATGTCGGTTTGCATTTAGCTGAGGTGCTCGCTGCACAATAGAGGCACCCTGGTTTAGGGAAGGGCTAGGCGAGAGCGAAATAGACGCCGGAAATTCGCTGGCCGGCCACGTAGTTGCGGATGTACTGCTAACGATCATGGGGTCGCTTCTAGCAGGCGTGACAGTAAAAGTTCCCTTATCCTCACTCGGCGACCTGCTATAGACTGTTACCGAGCTAGGCACACTTTCTCCGTCACGTGACGACATTGGTTCTGGGGTAGAGGATATTACGCCCTGGTCGTAAGCGGGTGGATGCGAGTCCGCACCCGATTCGTTGGCCACGCCGGCGTGTTGGGTGGTACTGGTAGCCGACCGTTGGTAATCGCATACATCACACAATTGCTCCCCCACGTCTGGCCGACAATAAACCCGTGTGGTATCCCCGTCCATGTGTGCATCTAGAATGCGACGCCTACACGTTGCATCTGCCATGGCGACATTCTGCTGGGTGTATGCTGCGAGCTGCTCGTGGTCAAGCAACTCGAGGGCGGTCTTGGGCGTAAACGCGTGAACACCGGGACCCCATAGCAGGACTGCAATACCTACACGTCCATCACGACCACAACGGCCTGCGCCTTGAAGATAGGCAGTAAGACTACCAGGCCAACTCGCATGTACGACGGCATCCACGTCCCGGATGTCGATGCCATGATCAGCAGCGGAGGTGCAGAAGAAGAGTCCATCCTGGACAGACTTAAACTGCGCCACAATCGTTCCAGGGTCTTTGACTTGACTGTGAAAGGCCCACGCCTGTGGAAAGGCGGCAGCCAAGTCTACCACAGCCGTCTTGTTGTTGAGATAGACCATAGTCTTCCGTGCCCCCTGTGGCTGCCGGGCCTGCAGTAGCTTGACAAAGCGAGCTATGTCATGCATACCACAGGGACCGTCGCCCTTGCCAACCGCCCTACCAAGATGAGTGACCGCGTACCCCAGATTGCTGCGAACCGTGCTCGCACGAAAGACGCGAAGGTAGGCTTCGTCTATCCCCATACCACGGAGAAGCACGTTCTCTTGGGCCACAGGTAACGTGGCCGTAAGCAAGAGCAAGGGCACACCTAGAGTCGGAAGAAGCGAATAGAGACCGAGCGCAGGCCGCCAGCGTTGTGCGATCAGCGGCAGATGTGCTTCGTCAATGACGATACGCTCGAGAGCCTCTGCTGCCTTCAGCGTATTCAGTAATGCCAGAAAGCCAGGCTGCTCCATGTGCTCCACAGCCGCCAGCACCAGCCTAGCATGAATGTATCGTCCAAGCATAGGGTCAGCATCCCCCTGCCACAGCGTACACGTAATGCCAGCTGTCCTAGACCTAGCCATGAGATCCTCGCGCAGGGCAACAAAGGGCGTTACCAGGACCGTTGTACGAGCACCCACCAGGGCGGCTGGCAACATAGCCAGAGCGCTCTTCCCCCCTCCTGTTGGGCCTACCACGAGCACAGAGTAGCTGCCCTGGTTCACCATGGTGTCGATTACTTTCCACTGATTCCCCTGGAAGTCGGCTAATGGATCGCCAACCAGCTGGCGAAGGCACAGTCGAGCTTCTTCTCGCGATACCCACGGCCTATCCTGACCAGGCGGCAGAAGCCGAGCCTGCTTCTGTGGCCGTGACAAGCCGCCATGGGTAGGGAGAGGAGGGTTGCACTCCCGCGCCCCAGAGGCCTCCGCATGGAATGCGCCATTACCGTTGCTCACATGAGGCTGTCCCGACCCGATCGATAGCGGTCTCTTGCGCAGTATCGTACTGTCTTGAGGGCCCAATGCAGAGGGAAACTGCAAGACCTTGTGCCAATGGTGGCTCACAGCCGCCCAGAGCGCGAGCTGCAGCTCATCCACTCCTGGAATAGACTGGACATCTCCACCGTAGAAAGTGTACCCCATGCGAGTAGAGTGTCCCGTCTGCAATTCCAGGGCACTTCGGGCGGCCATGAGTTCACGCACCCTCCTCCATGTCTGCTGGCCGTCCCCCGTCACAGCCAAGCCAGCACCCACCTCTCCATACTCTACGGCTCCTGCGTCCAGCCACATACCGTCTGCCGCAGATTCTCCCTCATCGTCGTCGTTGTGATTGTCTTCGTCGTTGTGGTTGTCTTTGTCGTCGTCCTCGTCCTCGTCCTCCATCGCGACATGAGAGCCCCGGCCGTAGCGTGCAGTAGGACTACCAGAGCGTGCAGCCGCGTACAGCCCTGCCCCTGCCCTGGCGATCATCCCCACCCGCGTATCGGAGTGTGGCCGCGCATCTAAGTAGGCGCCAGAACCTCCTGCCAGTATATCGCCAGGAATAAATCTCCTTGCAAACCCAAGGCTCAACTGTCGCCCAGGCTGCAGGGTAAGCCCAATAGGAAGGACACGGGCAGACGAGGACCGCAATGCATCCGAAAGCCACCTACTCGTAGCCTGCGGCCCTCCCCCAGGGCCAGGAAACAGGAAACTGGCGTCCTCCCGCGGACCCTCCTCTCGACTTGCCAGCGTATCCCAAAGGGTAGCACAAGCCACACATACCATCCCCACACGTTAGCCACTTCTGGTGGTAATACATGGAGAGGCGCCTCAATGCCTCGCCACTGCGTCTTGGAATGCCCGCCCACCAAAGTCAGATGTCCGTCTTGCACGACTAGGTTACGGAGCTCAGACCCACAATCGCTATTCCGCCAGCGATAGTCGGTAATGGTAGTGCCACGAATAGGCATACCCACCCCCCATGCTGCTAAAGGCATGCCCTCTTCTGCAAACCGTACCATGCTGTCCTTGAAACACACCACCGCGCGAGTCTGGATAGTTTGCTGGTCAGGGCCCAAGAAGCGACTCTGTTGCGTCTCTACTACATGGTCTAGCAGCCAAGTCCTGCCTACGGCCAGGACAAGGCGGTTCGCCTCGTCTGTCCAGGCACTACCACAGGGCGTGTGAGTGCGGCGGTCTACCATGCGAGTCCACGGTATGGGTGGTAGCTCGTCTAGGGAGTCGACAAAGAGCAAATCCCGGCAGAGGATCCGCGTCTGCTCTGCTAGCGCCCCATGGATGATCGTGCGGAATTCTAGCAGACTTAACCGATGTTCGTTATACAGATAGGCCTCTGCATGGGGTATCCACGTCAACCGACCCGTCCGCGGCGTAGCCCGATCCGCTGCACGTGCGTACGTTGTGATCCGGGAGAGCCAATTCATGGCATGATTGAGTCCGCGGACGAGACAGCCCTCCACTACTGCAACCGCCTCGTCCGGAGCCATATTGGATACTTGTACCAACACCGCACAGCGGGCCATCTTGCTAAAACCTGCTAGTAAACGGGAGTAATCGCCCGCCTGACGAAATTCCCGCTTGCCGGGAACGATGCTTAGTACCGTCAGCGCGACAATCAGTGGCAACTGCCTTGCCTCGTGGAAGTCCGCCTGCTGCTGCAAGAGAGTCACGAAGAGCCGTAAGAGCAGACGTTCTGCCTCTGTGCAAGCTTTTGGGCAGGTTCTAGCTTCACGCACACACTCTCCCTCGCCCAAGCCGTCGAGGTGGAGGCGAAGCGCGTCCCAGGCCTTGGCTACCGTGGGATCGAGGTCGTAAGAGGGAACAGCCGACGCCGCAGCCGGATCAAGCTGAGTTCGGGCAAAGAAAGAGAGGCAGGCCTGTACCGTGCGAGCGTGACTCACCACCGAGGAATCGGTCGTGTAGGCTCGCAGAGGCTGATCTGGCTGCCGCAAAGGATACACGCGGTTCACTACTTCACGAAGGTATTCGCCGGCCTCACTGGTCAGCGTATGACTCTTCCGCATCAATGAACCTGCCAGTGTCCAGACAGCAGCGGCTACTGGCTCTTCTGCTGCGCGAGGCTGGTCGCAGATTCCACGCGCCGCCATCCACTCGTACCCAGCCAAACGCTTTGCGAAGCCAGCATGGCGTGCCCACCCGTTCACCTCACGCGCAGCGGGGCCGCCAATACGATCCAGGCGCACCTGCTCCTCACGCGCAGCCACGGTAGACAGCTCGTCCAGCTGCTGTCGCAAGGCCGTTGCGGCGTCTACCATGCCTACTGCAACAGACCCACCCTGATCCTCAGGGAGGGAGACCAAGTGATACGGTCCATTGCGGAACAAGCGTTGCACAGAAACCAGCGGGCCCCATGGCTCCCTGTCCCCGCCGTTCTCTGTCCGCGAGACCCAAGCCGAGGAGACAGGCGGGCGACCTACTCCCTCAAACTCTTGTACGCCGTGCTCCAGCCGTTGATGCTCTCGCCACGCCGACGTACTGCGGCGTGGTTTCGACGAAGCCCGTACATAGCGTAGTGAACAGCCGTAAGCACCACATCGATAAGCAGGGAAGACTTCTAGGCCGGGCAGAGGTTCCATGGGCTCCTCAGGTGGCATCCACTCACTCGCGTTTTGCAGCACGCGCCCATCATATTCCTCCCATATCGATTTGATGATCTGTTTTTCATCCGCGGTAATCCCCGGCTCAGAATCGCTGTGATTTCGCGCGCGCCAATGCTTCAGTAACTTTGCCCACGACGTACAAGGCGGGGCCATATGACAGAGGGTACACAATAGAGCCCCAAGACGGCCCTCGCCTAGAGAGAGGTGGACGAGCAACTGGCGAGGTACCCGTGCAGCGACCTCTCCGGAGCCACATTCCTCGGCGGGTTCGTTCCACCTGTCAGACAAAACCGCTTCCGACGACAAGGGTTGCTCTTGACTGCTACCGCCACCGTCTTGGCCTTGAGCGTCATATCCACCGCTATCCAAGCCTTGAGCGTCACATCCACCGCTATCCAGAGCCTCGGACTCCTCGGTATCCACGAGGTATTCCAAGTTCCAATCCAAGGCTTGTGTATCGCGCTTAGATTCGTCGCAATCGTTCGTCTTCATACACTCAATGTATTGGTCCATCCAGTCATCGCCTTGACTACTGGGGAAGAATGGAGGAGATGCTCTAGGATATTAGCAGTCGTCCTATCACAGAAAATATGGTCATACCCATGCTACAGTAAGGCAGTCTGCAGAAGGCGTAGACTGCAGAAGGCGAAGACTGCAGAAGGCGAAGACTGCAGAAGGCGTAGACTACAGAAGGCGAAGACTGCAGAAGGCGTAGACTACAGAAGGCGAAGACTGCAGAAGGCGTAGACTACAGAAGGCGAAGACTGCAGAAGGCGTAGACTACAGAAGGCGAAGACTGCAGAAGGCGTAGACTACAGAAGGCGAAGACTGCAGAAGGCGAAGATGATTCAAGGTATGCTAATTAGAGGTAAAACTCGTCAACACATTTAAAATAGGTAGGTAGCAGAAACGGTATAACTACTAATCAGTAGATACTAGTACAAGAGGGAGAGTAGGACACGCGTATAACGTAGTAATATAATTTTTTCGGAAAGACACTTGAAACTTATATATTGCCCTCTTTATATTAGAAAAGCGAATCAAGAATAATGGAACTGGAGATAGGGGTAGGCCTTTGTACAAAAGGTACGGCTCCGGGAGCCGGGAAAATAGAGTACACGCCACTACTACGTCTACTGTCGTATGCTGTTTATCCTTCCCACACTTGGTCGTGTAGATCTTGGCCTTGGTCAGCTTACCTCCTAAGTGACCGGTGACGCGACAGTGCTCTAAGGCACTGAGACATTATCTAGCTCCCGGAGTCGTGAAATTTGGCAAAACAGTCCACCGCCAATAGTTACTCTAGCACCCCTACAGGCATAGTAGGCGCCGTGAACAATCTATCCCTACTACTAATAATACCCTTTATATAATTTGGTATCTTCTCGTGTATAGCACATGCTGTAGGGCCTAGCACGTTGACCACACAGCTGCACGGTTGGCCCTATTACCATTCGAACCCTAGTCGATATAACGGGCCGGCCACGACGCTAACGTAGGGGAGGACACGGCGCTCACGTAGGGGAGGACACGGCGCTCACGTAGGGGAGGACACGGCGCTCACTCTACTAGCGGTCTTACCACACCCACAATTTAAACCCGTAAATTACCAGGGACAGATCCCCAACCTCCTCTCTTATTATGACCTAGGATAGTCCAAAACATTCCGCATTCACCTGGTAATGGCCTCTTCGACGCCCACCTCGCCTGACCCACCCGTTCCCTTCCATGCCCAAGGACAGCTAGCGCTTACTACAGAAGAGCAGCAGACAGTACAGGCTGCCCGCGCCCTAGGTAATGAACGTGTCGTATGGCTGGTCGACCCCGATGACCCCGCGGCCTCGGCGTTCGTTGCACCAACGCCTGAACTTGCACTGCAATGGATATGCAAACAAGCGAAAACCCAAAAGGCTGTCATAAATTTCGTTCGGTACACGAGGAAGCGAGCTCGAGACGGTAGAGACGAGGAAGAGGAACAGACGACCGACCGGGAAAGTGAGGGGAACTTAAATCCAAAAAAGGCCCGTCTACATACGACAACAACGAGCCACAACCAGCGGGCAGAGCAAAAGCGCCAACAAGAGGCTAAGGAGCTCTACCGTCAGATATGGCACAACTCGCAAGAGGCCGAGCGCGATCAACGACGCGAAGAGGCATTCACCCGAGAGCGCGCTCGCTGGCTGGCGTTCGCCGGCAAGCAACCAGAAGCCAAAGGGGCTGGTGCTGCGGCCGTGGCAGAAACCATTCGCCGCGCCACTACCATAGGCAACACAGAGGCTATCCGTGACCTGCAGTCTACTCTGCGGCACTGGCGAACTCGGTATGCAGTGCCTTCCTCCGCGTCGTCTCAAGTAGGGCCATTGGAGCAGCGTCTCGTTGCTCTTCGAGACGGCGGAAGTGGCCAGCTAGCACGATACCACTACCTACGGGTGGAAAATGCAGATCAAATGAGCGCAGGGCTAGCTATAGGTCGGCGGTATCACGCGGCCCGCCTCCGTGAACACTACAATCGCTGGGTCGGGCGCGAAGTGCAGCCGGAGCGCCGGCCACCTATTACCAAGAAGAAGCTAGGAGAAGTGCAAGCCAAGTTCTTCTTGTTCGTGCGGCCGAACGGCCAGGCACAGCATGGGGATCGCGAGTATGAGACCTTCCTGCGGACGATCAAACATGGCAAGAGATGGCTGCGATTGGAGCGGGAATTTGGATGTGGTATCTTTGCTTTGCTACCTAAATCGCGTGTGTCCAATACGTACGTAGAGCGTACGCTAACAGACAACCTGTTTCTCTTGTGGCTGCGTGTGTTGTCACATTGCTCTCCGTTAGTAGTCCGATTAGCCAAGGACCTGACATCTGTCATCGCACAGCTAGCAGATGACCTCCCACCACCTGCGAGCCGCCTACGTCTAGAAGACATGGGAGAGGAACTACCGGAATCAGAAGAGCCAACCGAGGACCTTGTTGACCTCGTAGAGCAGGCGGGCAAGCACCCGCGTGTGTGTGAGCTACCTAATTCAGACGAAGAGGCCAGTCCGCCGCGGTCAGTCTCTGACCTAGGAAGCATAAGGAGGCCATTTACCGAACACGAATGGGAACAGTGGACAGACACCGAAGAGAACGAACTGGTAGAGAGCAGAATAGATGATAGAACAGAAGGAGACTCGGTTAACAGCGAGACGAGCCAGACGAACCAAACAAAGGAGGGACACCCTCTACGTCCGCGTTACCAGCTTGTTGGAAGCCAGGGAGACGAAGGAGTCGAATCAGAAGATGAGAACAATGTAGGCTCTTCATTGTACGATGAAGAAGAGGTAAGTGATGGGCTACTAGTTCTAGCAGAAGCAGATATACATTAACTAGATAATACTAAACTTTACTAGAAATAATTTTATATCTACTTAGGAATATATAGTAGATAAACTACTAGAAGATACTATACGTAGACTATTATAGACTACTAGAAACTACTATATAAAAACTACTTATACTTATTATATGTAGACTACCTATAATTACTATACGTAGACTACCTATAATTACTATACGTAGACTACCTATAATTACTATACGTAGACTACTAGAAACTACTATACGTAGACTACTAGAAACTACTATACGTAGACTACTAGAAACTACTATACGTAGACTACTATATTAATAGTCCTACTACTATTTACTATTAGTTTAGACACCTATAGATAGGATGTTAGAAGTAGATTATCATTCATGCTAGCTATAGAGTGCTAGGGACAAAACATTGCCTAACCCAGTCGGCCTAATCCACCTTGACCTAAGCTATCCTTGTGTCACTTAGTCTATGTCAAGGGCCTTACACCTCCTCCTCCTGGCGGCGCCTGCGTCTCTTCTGCTCGATATCCTCATCCTCACTGCTCTCGTCATCGCTAATAGAAATCACATGTTCCTTCTGCTCCGGCTGAACGAGTCCTGTCTCCCGCATAAACGCGGCTAACAACCTCTGTTCAATAACAGACGCCGCGTTTACCAGGACAACGGCATGCACAAAGGGTTCAGTCTGACCACCGCGATAGATCCGAGCGAACAGTTGGATATAATCACTACCTTTGCTAAGGGTATCTATGGCGAAGAGGTGGCTGGCGATTTGCAAATTTATGCCCACGCCCATAGACTTTCGAGTTGCGACCATGATCCACGCCGTTGGATCCGAATTAAAATTACCTTCGGCTTCCTTCTTCTGTACATCGGTGCGTGCCGATGTGTAGAGTACCACTGCCTGTGTATTGTATCGCTGGCGGAGCTGGTAAGAGTAGATCGCGGTGGTGAGTATGTCATCGAGCACAACAAGGCACTTCTGCGGACTCCCATCTATCCGTCGACCCACTTTGACGGCGTCCAAATGTGTGACCAGAGAGCGATACTTGGCGCAATTTTCCAGATCGCACTTCGCAACTAACTTAGCAACAGCTGGGCTCATAGGGTCTTTGACCATGGCCTCGAGTTTGGGGTTATCATGAACGAATTTGTACTCTTCTTTACCGCCCTTGGTTAGATGGTGGACCAAGGGAGCAATGTTCTGGGCGACACGGGCCGTTATATAGGATTGGGATTCGAAGAGCAACTTCCGGATAGGCTTTGGGTTTCCCCGGGCCCTGCCGACCGCTTCCCACTCAAGCATGTCTTCTCGATACCGTCGCTCGACTTCTGAGCGCACCGAGCTCTCCAGCCGGTCAATAATAGCCGCCTCTTCCCTTCCAGGCTTGCAAGTTTCTACCAGGACCTTCAAAGTGGTATGGTAATCTATCACCGGATATCCGTTATACCACCTGGTCCGTAGATCGCGTCGGATGACAAATCGCGGCAAATAACGCTCGAGGAACGCAACGATAGACTTCCGACCCTCTTTAAGCTTGGAAATCATATGATACTTCTCACTGTCACGATTGTCAAACCATACCTTCAACGCGCGATGCTCAGTCAGGAGCTCGTTGATTCTGGTCGTAGTGAGACGGCGCAATGTAGGGTCGTCCTCCTCCCACGTATCAAGGCGCAGATACTCAACGGCGAACTGAAGAGCTTGCAGCGGATGACTGGAGTTTGGGGTACCAGATGCGCCCCATATGCACATCGGATGCCCGTATCGCTGCCGATACAGATTATCGAACCGCTTAGTGAATTGCAGACGAACGGTGCCTTGATGAATTAGATGGAATTCATCGTACCAGATGCGTGCGATGGGCAAGGTGTTCGTCTCTGGCCACGTGTGAGTGAACTTGACTTTGGTCTCTGTAGAAGACCATGTTGAGAAGCGATGCGCCTTGAACAACTCTTCGACTCTTTTTACCATGCATTGGTTGGAGGTGATGATGATGTACCGATTAGCTTCCCATTTAGTAGCTTGCCTACTACCCAAAGCGGGCCGGTCCGAGCGCGGTACGGAACGTTTGTTGCGTGGAACGACGCCTTTGTACACGGTATTCCAACGTCCTCTACGCAACGACTTGTTCACTTCTCGAGTAGCTTGCTCTTCCTCCCATGCAGTAATGTCCGACCAATTTGGATCCAGAGCGATGGCATTAATCTCCTCTTGACTAAGCGGTGCTATCAACGACGCGGACTCCGGTGTAGACCACTGGATGGGAACACGAACGGACCAGTGCGGATCCCGTAGGATGGGAGCGTCTTGGAACAGATTCTTTACCGTCTCCCTCCAACTGGACAGCGCGGCAGGAGGCGCTACGATAAGAGCCACGCCAGGCCGGGGCGGAATGTCAAGAAAAAGTTCGGCCCGGTGCCAGGGAACACACCAGCAAGCTATTCCTTGTTCTGACTGAACGGGGCAATTTGTATGTGTAGATCTATCGGCGTCTTTAGGAAGGTGGCGAGGGATTGGTGTACTACTGCCATCGCGCGGCTGTGCCCACTCCTTCGTGACCTCGACATAATTTCTACAATGGATTACGTTGATGAGTGCGTAGGCGAGGCCTTGGATAGTCTTGCCAGACCCAGGAGCGTCGCCGTTGATGCCGCCTCGCAGTATAGATCGGTCCTGTCGGAAGCTCATGGCTGCGAAGAGTAACTGGTACCCGTACAAGTATTTCGACTCATGCAGTCCCCAAGGCGCAAGAGACACACTGCCCCCCTGTTCGACGACCTGCATGTCAAAGGCAGGTAGCAATGACCCAGCCAACTTAAGCTCCTCTGATGTAACTCGACCTAGCTTTGCAGCAAGTGCGGAAGAGATGAACTGTAGCCCGCGAGCCGGTACATTTTGTTCCTCACTGCCCGGAGCTGTACTTGTAGCAAACTGCATATAGTGGCTTGAAAGAGCATTAGCCACTTGCTTCGCGCGGAGTTCCCTCATCTCAGGGTCACGCATGGCCATTTCGTCGTCGTCTATGTCGTCGGAAATAGGGATCACCTCGTCGTCAACACGAGTCTCTTCATCGTTGTCATCACGAGTCTCTTCGTCGTCAACACGAGTCTCTTCATCGTTGTCATCACGAGTCTCTTCGTCGTTGTCATCGCCAGTCTTTGCCTCGCCATCGCCAGTCTTTGCCTCGCCATCGCCAGTCTTTGCCTCGCCATCGCCAGTCTTTGCCTCGCCATCGCCAGTCTTTGCCTCGCCATTTACAATATCTTGTAACTCTTCGTCTAGAGCGGGCGCTGGGAATTCGGAAGCATGATCGGATTCGTTGGAAGAATCGACATCGGAGAGGTCCTTATAGGAGTCACCCGATTCATCGTCTCGGTCGTCCTCGTCCTTGCCAATATTTGAATCCCCACTGGTATCGGTAGATGACCATGAGCTGCTGTTCTTCGGACCACTCTGAGAGCTGGTCTTGACCGGCAAGGTTCCGTTTTGCAGTTCTTTTGATCCCAACAATCTGGACGGTGAACGGTCATGACAAGGTGACAAGGGACTGGACCCGACTGATGATGGTAGAGTGTGTTCCACGCCGTCCATGTTACTTTCATAGTGCTGCTGCTGGGTCGGCAGAGGTGACTGGACAGACGGACCGTTGAATGGCTCTTCCTGCACGTCTTCCATCTTTGTATCATCTGGTTGTTCAATGGATTGCGCAACCGAATTAGGATCAACGGACAATGCTCTCATCGCCTGCGAAACATCCCCTACTTGAGAGGTGTCAGTAGTCTGCGTAGCAGTAGGTGCGGGAATCTGCTCAGCAGTAGATGGAGGTGGCAGGATAGCAGAAGGTGCGGGAGCCTGCTCAGCAGTAGATGGAGGTGGCAGGATAGCAGAAGGTGCGGGAGCCTGCTCAGCAGTAGATGGAGGTGGCAGGATAGCAGAAGGTGCGGGAGCCTGCTCAGCAGTAGATGGAGGTGGCAGGATAGCAGTAGGTGCGGGAATCTGCTCGGCAGTAGATGGAGGTGGCAGCATAGCAGAAGGTGCGGGAGCCTGCTCAGCAGTAGGTGCAGGAGGCGGAAGAATGGTAGAGGACGGCGCAGTGGGAGGATGGTATGGGCCCGTAAGTGATACCCAGGCCAGCGGTACCTCTGCTCCCATGGTTGATAGAGCAGACCGCCAAACGGCCGCTCTTGTTATCGGAGACGCCTCATAACGCTGAGGTGATAGATAGAGTCGGCGCGGATCAGAGGGTTGGTGTAGACCTTCTTCCTCTATCCCCTCCCAAATTTTGTCCCAGCTTGGTTCATTTCCGTCGACATAGAAGCGTAGAGCAACTGGGTGGGTCTCAACAAAACCACCTGCCTCCGGGCGAATAATGGATATGAGAAGGTTGAGGTTATACGTTCCAAAGGACCAAGAATTAGCTGCCCATGGGCTCGATGAGATGCGCTCTCTGGTATCGTGGCTACCATCGTCTACGACTGGGGTGAAATGGCTGGTGGTACCCAAAGACGCCAAGTCCGCTGCCCGTGGACCACTGGGTCGGATATGCGCATTGGTATCTTGGACATGATTGCTCGGGAACGGGTTTGAGGATGTGGACAACCCAGTCGGAGGATTGTTGGCTACGGCACCCGGTCTAGAGGAAGTGGCGCGCTTGCCTACCGGACCGCCACCGTCGTTCTTGTTGTCGCCTTCGCTTCCCTCGCGCTTGCGCTTTGAAGCAAGACTACTCAGCCTAGAAGCCGCATTCATATTCGTGGACAGCCGGCCGAGTAACGCGCAGATGATACCATCGACGCATGTAGTGGGCGCCTTGGACCAAACTGTGGGGTTTGCAGTGTGTTGGCGGACAACCTGAACTGCGCGCTGCTTGGACGCCATCGCATCCTGGCCCTTGAAGTGGACACTGCCATTGAGATGGACCGTTATGATTGTCTTGAGATCAGCTTTGACCTCGTTTAGATCCGATCGCGTCAGTCCCAGTGCAGTGCAAATGTCGGTGTCGTTAAGGCCGCTGTACTTCGTCCCATCGGGGAAACGGGTCGTGTAGTATTGGACCTCTTTTGCAAAGGACGCAGAGGCGGTATCGCCTGTTGCTCTCGCACTACCCTCCATCGAACCGTAGAGAGTACTTGAACTGCCAATCGAGGTGCAGCGTGCTGGCAAGATGACCGGGCGGCGTGTGGGTGAAGCGGTTGGCAGGCAGAGTACGGAAGGCTGCAGGCAGAATACTGAAGGCGGCAGGTAGAGTACTGGACGCGGCAAGTAGACTACGGCAGCGTGCTTGGAAGGTGTCCGAGCAGTGTGTGGGTGAGGTGGGTGGCAAGTAGAGTACCGGAGGCGGCAAGTAGACTGCAACACCTGCGACGACGCTAAGGTAAACAAGACGACGTACTCTCACAGTGAAGAGGATACAACGAGCTGGTTAGCGCAATTGACGCGACGTGACGCGATACGGCACGTGACAGTGAATGTGAGAGAGAGTTCAAGGTTGGGTCCAGAAATATGCGCGTGCGCAACCTCGCGCTGTCTACCGTAGTCTGCGTGTGACCAAGCAAAGGAAGATAAGAAAGGATAAGGTGAATGGGGGTTACCCGTATCCACCGCGCGACTCGAAAGCCGCGCAGTGGGTGGCGGTCCAGTACCGCCAAACTATCCTAATGCCATGATGCAAGCAACTGAGGGCAGAGAGGCAACTTTCTGCCTAGTCGTAGCATACAGCGTGCACCTACTCCCAACAGGCCACAAAGCGATACCTATTCGACAGCCTACTACCACATTAGCATAGTCCGCTTCCCTTTATAGACTTGAGCCTTAGGCCGTTGTTTGCAGATACGCGGAGAGCCTGCCTGGTACCGGCGAGAATCTGGTCGTCGCCTTCGGTGTGGAGGCTAGGTACTGCCGTGTACCTACTGCGATGGACAATGGTTGAGCGCAAGTATAAGAGGGAGCGGGCGCGTGTTGAGGTATGGGTCAAGTGTCGCGACCTCCCGTTCTCGAAGCTGCGTAAGTGTTATCCGATAGGGACTCTTTTCGAGGCTCCGAACCAGCTGTCGCAATCCGTTCCCTAGGCGTATAGTCCGCTCCCATAGACCTATCTCGCAAGGCTCGTGTGCCTCTACCCAATGTGTGCAATACACAAGAACGTGTGGGGTAGATCTAATCCGCGCGACGGCAGCCCATTACGCGGTGAACAGAGTAGGGTATAGGCGCGCGAAGAAGTGGATAAAGGAATGGTATAGTGACGGTAGTAGAAAAGAAGTAGCCTAGGCTGGATAGAGCGGATGAGAAGCAGTATCGCTGTGGTCCAACTAAGGTACCGGTAAGCGCGCTTCGCTAAGCACTACCCACATGTAACAGTTACGGAGGCATAAACGCTTTCTCGACCCTACAGAAAAGGGAAATACACACGTAAAGGTAGATCTTACCTAGGTATTCTGCGCGAGTTATACCACGCGCTTGCACTTACTACTACCCTCTCTTACCTATAATAACTGCGGGCGTAATCGCGCAGAGTAAGTAGGATATTACATATCGTAGTGAAGTCCAACAAAAAGAGCATGGAAGTTCAAAAGCGCTAGTCCTATCCTGGATCTAGGATGGCTATAACTACAAACCGTGATTTCCGGTGTACCCAACTTAACCTCTTTCTCTACCACACACTTCTACAGAGTAATTTGGTGGGTATGCTGGGGTAGCCTTTGCTACCCGCAGCAGGAACGGCTATAGTCTGGCGGTACTGGACCGCCACCCGGCTTGCAAGTGATTGCAGGCCGGTGCTGGGTAACCCCCATATACCTCTACTACATACCTACTACCTCACCCTCTGCGTTACCGACGAAGCTTGCCAACTATCGCAAGGTGAGGGCGTTGCTGAGAGTTGGCATGCAAGGTAATATCGTCGGATTGGGTAAAGTCACCTTCACCACGCGCTACAGAGATCAGCTATGTGCGCGTCCGTTTGCTGCCTCCCACAAAATAAAAACAACAACAACGACAAATCTCGACCACCTCTCCTACCCCACCACGCTCCACCTTACTCCACACCTACTCGCTCACGCCATCACCCGTTAGTTAGGCACACCATCGCCGTCACTTGCGCCTCGCATTCAACCCGACGCGATAACGCGGACTGAGTAATAACCTAACCCTTTGCCCACAAACCGCAGATCCAGACTGACACAACGCAGATCGCAGCAATGTCTTACGCCCCGGGCACCCACTACATGCTACAAGTGTGTAGTCAAGTAGTCCGCCAGTACGCCAAAGACCATGAGGGTATCCTCCGCATCGAGGTCACCCGCGCTCCCAACGACAACTCCGCCCCATACGTTATCGGAGCAGGCCAGTGCTACATACCGCCCCAGCTTATCCTCAAGTGTACCAAGTGCGATGAAATTGGTCACCTGCGCAAGGACTGTCCCACGCCCGACCTGAACACGGTGTGCCACAATTGCCACGAGATAGGACACCAAGTGAAGGACTGTAACCAACCGCTTCCCTCTTGCGACATCTGCGGAGGACGAAAGCATTCCGATCCATCTAACTGTCGAGGACCATGCTTTAACTGCCACAAACCTGGCCATCAGAAGGCAGATTGCACAGAGCGACCACGCAAGCGTAAACGAGGGTGCTTCAACTGCGGCAAGCCAGGTCACAAGATGACGGAATGTAGCCTCCCAGCTAAAGACGATGACAAGCCTGCCCAACCTTTCGACTTCCCTGACAAAAACGCTCAAGCTACATCTACCGAGCCAGCCGAAGACTCCCAGGGAAAAGTTAAATCTTCCCAGCCAGCCGAAGACTCCCAGGCGAAATCTTCCCAGCCAGCCGAAGACTCCCAGGCGAAATCTTCCCAGCCAGCCGAAGACTCCCAGGCGAAATCTTCCCAGCCAGCCGAAGACTCCCAGGCGAAATCTTCCCAGCCAGCCGAAGACTCCCAGGCGAAATCTTCCCAGCCAGCCGAAGACTCCCAGGCGAAATCTTCCCAGCCAGCCGAAGACTCCCAGGCGAAATCTTCCCAGCCAGCCGAAGACTCCCAGGCGAAATCTTCCCAGCCAGCCGAAGACTCCCAGGCGAAATCTTCCCAGCCAGCCGAAGACTCCCAGGCGAAATCTTCCCAGCCAGCCGAAGACTCCCAGGCGAAATCTTCCCAACCAGCCGAAGACTCCCAGGCGAAATCTACGGAGCCAGCTGGAGAAGACAACAACACTGGCCTGGACGAAGACGAGACAGAAGATGTAGCTCCCGCGACCAACACCTTCCAAGAATACGCACCCGGGGACTATCTGCATGCCATCCTCGAGACCCACGTCGGCGAGGGTAATGTGACTGCACTGCAGATCAGGCTGCGCGGCACATACACCGATTCGTCCCAGAAAACTGGCCGGAGCAACAGCATCGCAATTGGACGATTTACCGCTAAGAATATCCAAGGCGCGGTCGATTGCAATATCGTTGCACCGAACGACGAGGAGCTAGTCCGGTTGGTTACCGGGGACGCACTTCACAACATCCAGACCCAAGCAGCTATCAAAACAGAATCACTACTGTACCATATCAGGTTTACTGTACAGCGGGAGCGCCAAATTGGAACCTACGGTAACGCTAATAACCTGGGAGTTGCTCTGTTTTCGGATCGCACACATGGGCCCTTCACGGCGGCGGTTCACCAGATTCGACAAATGCTCATGGACCAAGACAAGGTTACCATTCACTTCTTTACCTTCGCGTCCACCGAAATGAGTTTCCGTATGGAGGGGCTGCAGTCAGCGATGGAGAAGGAGTTGATAGATGACCCATGGTCGGCATGGTGGGCAGACGGCAAAATGAAGGTCCAACTCGGTCAACAACTGGCAGCAGAGGATCGCCCAGTGCACTCAGTTCCTCGCTGTCTACAATTCGACAGCGATACTGCATGGCTAACCACCCACTTCTATGGCACAGTCGGAGAGCTAGAAGCCGTCCGGAGTGTGGGCTGGGTCGAGACGAGCATTATCGTCGTACAATACACTCACACGAAGAAATCTCTCCCTCCAAGTTACTTTGCCATCGTCCACATGGCCCCCGGCCTCGACTGTGCCCCTTGTTCGTTGCTCCAAGTACGCTTCCTGGGACCCGAGGCAGAAGAGGCCAATGACTGGTCCGGCATGGTCTTGCCTAAGACACCATGGGGATCTAGCTACACGTACGAGCTTTTCATCCGCCGCCCGTTGCACGACAACGAGTTCATCCCCAAACCCGATTTCGACGCAGAGCATATCCTCAAGGCCAGTGACTTTGCCAACGTCTCTGACCTTGCCGCCGCTGTGAAGAAGCACAGAGGTATACGTATTTGGGCTCGTGCCACTCTGCCTCGCAGCAGCCTAGAGCGCGAACTCAATACGCTGCGCATCGCGCATCGAGGAGGTAACGCTTACGATCTCGAAAAGGCCATCATCCGCGGTAACACCCCCAACGCCCTCCCTACTATCGATTTCTTTCAGCCGCATATTGAGAAGTACGGTGCCAGCAAGGTACAGACAAGCCAAGACTTTGCCATTACCTACTGTCATCTCAACGAAGAACAGAAAAACATGTTCAAGGGTATGCGTAGCATGAAGGGGGGAATATGGCTTGCGGATGGTCCGCCTGGAGTAGGCAAGACGCGACTGATTGACGCCCTTGCCATCTATGGCTACGTCCTCACCCGCGACCAACCTAACACGGAGCCCGGCTTTGGCATGTGGTTTCTCTCCCCCATGAATGCCCACCTGAACGGGGTGATGATGAGGATTCATGAGGAGCTGATCCGCCTATGGGAAAAGTCTCGAGCAGAGGGGCATACGTACCGCTATCCTGTTACACCCCGCGAGCACGCCCACGCGACCGACACGGCTCTCTATAGAAGGCATGCCATGCAAGCTCGTCAAGACGTGGGTGTTGAGATCGACCGGTACGCCGATCACGAGGCGAATTGTCGTGCACAGGACAGCACAATCGATGGAGAAGTAGACCCGCAACTTCTCAGCGACATGCAACAAGACTACGTTCTGCGGCGTTGGTACACGACATTCAATGGCTCAGCCCGTACAGACCGTCGCACGATTTCTGACACGTCTTTGGCCCATGGTCAGATGATGCTCGACCTCGCTGGCGTGCGAACGGCAGATGGTACCGCACATCCCATGTCAGAAGGGTATGTAGGCCGATTCGCAAACTTTCGTAGGCTGCTAGAGGATTTTGGTCAAGGGGTAGCTATGGACGAAGACAAGAAGAAAGAGCTGGCCAGGGAAGCCCGCGACCTGCGCGATGCCCTAAATGAGCGCTCCGATGTTCGTGGTCTCACGTATCACATCCTTTCCCACCCACGCTCACACTCCGGCACCCCTCCTTCTATTGTCTGTCACGATGAGGCGGGGAAGACGCCCGAAACCCAGACGCTCCATGCTCTCTTTCTCGCTCGCACCTACACGGAAGGCCCAGGCGGCCTTCACGTCGATTCCAACCAGCCACCCGTTCCTCACCTTTTCTGTGGCGACCTCAACCAGCCCCGTCCCGTCACCGGACCCAACACCGAGCGTCCGTTCCACGATCAGAAAGGCGTCACTCTGTTCGCTCGCCTGCTTTGCGGAGGCTTTGACTCCACAAAGTTCACCATGCAGTATCGATCCGTCGACGACATTTGCGACCTAGTGAATGCAGTCATGGTGCAAGAGGAGCTTACCACGCACCCATCTGTCTACGACCGCCCTCATGCCGCCAAGTCCCGTCAATTCATCAAAAGGTTCTTCGGCAAGGACAGCGCGTTTGTCTTTGCATCCCTCTCAGGCGACACAGGCAAGCACGCGCAGAACGACTCGGCGTACAATCTCAAGAGCGCAAGGCTCGTCATAGGCCTGGTCCAACTAGCCATCAAGCACCGCTATCTAGAAGGCAAGGACATTGGCATCGCCACTCCGTACGTTGCCCAGCGAGACGTGTACCTCACCGCCAAGCAGGGACTGGTCGAGGACTTCAAGGCACAAGGCATGGAGTCGTTGGCCCAAGAAGCTACGGACATATCTGTCTTCACAGTCGACAGCATGCAGGGTCTCCAGTGCGCCTTTGTCTTCTTCGATCCCGTCATCACGACCGAAATGGGATTTGTATCAGACAGGGCTCGTTGGCTTCTCGCGGTCTCCCGTCCCCAGTCCGGTCTCATCATCGTCTGCGCAGAAGGACAACTCGAGGCGGCGCATACGGCAGACAAGAGTAAGACTGGGCAATGGCATCGGTCTCCTATCTACGCAACCATTGCCCACGCGAAGCAGAAGCGTGTCTTCGTAAACCTGGACGCCTCGAAGTGGTCTGCTCGCGTTGAGAAGATGCTTGCCTCCTTTGAGTTAGGTGTGGACTTGCGTCTTCGTCGCGAACTCGGCTCGATTCCCATGGCACCCTACGACTATTCCGAGACGCCTGAGGATGACGATATTCCTCCTGATATGCGCCATTCTATGTACGAAATCGAGGAGTTCTGTGACGTTCAAGGCCATCCGCACGTCGATAGTACCGAGTACCGCGAGCTTCTCCCCATAGTCCGCGAAACCATCTTCTTCCCTCATCAGCCAATCACCCCCGAAGAGCACCTCAAGAGCTTCGAGGCCGACCCGGGCTTCCAAGAATTGAAGCGTAGCGACTACAGGACATGGTCTGCCTGTCGCCAGATGATCACCAATCACGGCCTAGACGGAGGTCTAGCTGATCGTCTTCTCAGCGTAGCCGAACGCGATCCGATCAAGGCTCGTAAAGTGTTAGACATCCTCCTCCTCTACGGGGAGTTGTCAGATGACTTCACCAGGCTTCGAGCAGACAACTATCGCTCGGCACAGGCTGCGCTCACCTATAAGGACTACGTCAATGCAGTCGAATCATCGCCTTACCCACGCAAACAGCTCCAGTCTCTCATTACGCAAGTGGAACAAGGCCTCGCCGAGAACGAGAAGTCCAGCGACAAGAAGGACAACGAAACGGCTGCCGGAGATAGTGGAGCTGCTGACAATGCTTGGGGCAATGGCAAGAACGATGGCGCTGACAATGCTTGGGGCAATGGCAAGAACAATGGCGCTGACAATGGTTGGGGCAATGGCAAGAACAATGGCGCTGACAATGGTTGGGGCAATGGCAAGAACAATGGCGCTGACAATGCTTGGGGCAACGGCAATGGCAATGGCAATGGCGCTGACAATGCTTGGGGCAACGGCAATGGCAATGGCAATGGCGCTGACAATGCTTGGGGCAACGGCAATGGCAATGGCGCTGACAATGCTTGGGGCAACGGCAATGGCAATGGCAATGGCGAGAACAATGCTTGGGACGAAGGCGACGGCTGTCCAGCTGGCAACTGGTAGTGTTGCATACTGGCTATTGTACTCAAGAGAGTTAGTGGTTGATACAAGGTAGTCTGCATGGCCCTCTTCCAGAGGTAGCGTAGCAGTTACTTCTAGTCTACGTAGTAATCCATAATGTTCTACGTGAAAACTTCAAGTGCGCTCGTAACTATTGTCATAACCTCTAGTATTTTTACAGTAACGTAACCCTAATACCTAATCAAAGGGAAAATGTTAGAAATATAGTAGTACCATCTGGTAGTCTACATAGCAATATCCTATAGACTACGTAATACCGTCTAGTAGTCTACGTAACAATACCTAGTAGTCTATATAGTAATATCCTATACACTACGCAATTATATCCTATACACTACGCAATTATATCTCGTAGTTTACGTAGTAATACCCTGTACTCTACAAAGTAACATCCTGTAGTCTATAAAGTACTATCCTAAAATCTATACAGGAATATTCTGTAGTCTATAAGGTAATATCCTGTAGTCTATAATGTCCTCTTCTATAATCTATAAGGTGCTCTTTAGTAGATAACAAGGTAATATTCTATTCCGTAGCTGCGCACTAATCGCCTAGGGTTACAGGTCCCCGCGCTGAACACCATATTAACTACTACTAAAATAAGGTTATTAAGCCCTATACAAAGGCTATTACCACGAGATTTGATAGAGTAGTAATCTAGAGAGGCATTCTAAATTCTCTATACCTGCCTCGAGTATTGATAGTCCGGCCCTAGTAGGTGGTAGAAGGTTAGGGAGGAAGTGCACGCGCCTCCTCTACTACAGCCCTCTGGGCACCACTGACGCGCGATTTTTCTCTCTGATTCTGACGAGGCCGTGAGGGTGAGGCCTTGCGCTTACCTGATTGGGGTTGTTGTATAGGATTTAAGCGTTGTTGTTAGTTTCTTCAGCCTTACGTGCAGCAGCCTTCACAGCCCTCTCCTTCTCCTTCTCCCTTTTGAGCCTTCCACGCTTAACCCTCCTACCCTTAACGTCTTTGATCTTCAAGAGCCTTATATGAGCCCTCAAATCCTTCGTCCGAACCATCCCGAGCTGCTCCTTCTTCTTCGCTGCCTGTCGAAGTCTAGCCTTGTGTAGCTTCCTCGGGGACCACCATACAGACCCCCCTCATACTATTTAGTGCGCTGTTCTAGTAGAAGGTGCTGATTTGGCGTATAAGGCTTCCTTTCCTGACTTAGGGCTGCCTGTAGTCCCTGATTTTTATGCTCTAGGATCTCGTTCAGGGCGTCAAGGTTGAGGATGGTATTTTGGAGGATTTTTGCTAGCTCTAGCCGTGGATTAATCACCAATTCTATGAGGTAGCTTCTAGCGCACCCAAGAAAGTATATGTTTGCTACAAACCTCAGCTCCAAGCGTAGCACCTCCAGCGTAGGTGACGAGCAAGGCCGGCGAGTTACAAAGGATCCATGCAGAGTCATAGGAGCCTTCAGGACTTGATACCCTAGAGACTACACCTGAACTAGGGCTCTAGGGCGGTAGTAGAGCCGATCCTAGTAAACAGCCTGCACAGCCAATATCTAGCAATAGCCCCTAGAACATCGATCAACCCGCTAAGCGCAGATTGCTTGGATTAAGGGAGGTGAGCGTCGGAATGGATGACGATCCATCAAGCTCCCTCCAAGGCGGTAAGCAGAGCTCCCGTTCAATCAGCTCTGGAGCCCTAAATGACCTCTACACCTCTAGCTGGAGCGGATATACGAGCCGCAAAGGGTCGCAGCCGTAGCTGAGCTTGCGTAACGCGTGGGCAGCAGGCTACATAATCAAGTCTCAGGATTAGAGGAGAAGATCCTTAGGAATCCAGGCCCAGGAGGCTCGTCGAGCTCGGGGATACGTATGCTGTTCGACACAAGAAAAAATCACACGAACAACCCTATCCACGGGCTATTAGTTCGGGTGGAGGCTTACCCAATAGAGTACCATACGTTACGATTAACGCTGTGATCGCAGCGTGCTTTAACGGAACTCATCCATCCCAAGCGCACTCCACACAGGTTGAGGATAGCATTGAGGATTTCCTGCTCGGTGGGGTTGGCACAGCAGATAAGCACCTTTTCGCCCTGGCGCCCGACCCAATCTGCAATGAGCGCCAATATAAGCTTGATGCGCTCAGAGCGGGCGGAGAATGCGTAGACTACTTTGCCGCATTTGGAGCGTGAGGGCATCTGGCATGCTGCCTTGCTCGATGCACCTGGAAACGGAAAAAGTTCCCTATAACCCTTCCTAATGACTCCCTTAGCATATATGTCCACCAGAAGCTTATACAAGTAATCGGCGTATAGGCCTTCGTCGTGCAGCCTCTGATACTCGGTGATAGTATCATTGTGTCCTACATCGTGGATGCTGCTTGCGAAAAACATCAAAATGCAAAAGGATGCCAGTTGTAGGAGGTGGGCATACTTTCCGTTTACAAGCAGCTTGTCGCTGACGTTGCCTTCACTCCTGTCCCTATGGTAAAGTTTAGAGAGCGGTACGCTACTCTCATTCGCCCACATATCCCTAGTGGCTTGGTCGTTGTCGACATGGATTCTAACGGGTATGCTGGGCGGCATTAACTCTTGCATGGAATGCGTGTCGCCGTTCGAGTGAGTTTCGCATGCAGACTGGTACGTCCTTCGCATCATGACCGACTGGAAGGCCATGTTGAGGATTCGGCCTTGTTCGATGCTGTCGGCGTGGCGATTGAAAAACTTCTCGAAAGCCGCGCAAGTGGGACGATACTTCGTCTGCTTCGAAGAGGCCGTCTCATAGACATTGTCGAGTTTTTCTTGCAGTGCCAGCTCGCTAGCCTCCGCGTTCAACTGCGGATCCTGCAGAACGTACAGCAGAGATGTGAGCTTCTCGGCTGCCCAAACAATCGGTGTGGCCGTGAGAAGACAGAAGAAGTCAGCACCTAGCCAGCGAATACTCGTCCAACCATCTGATGTGGCGCCGCCGACATTGTGCGCCTCGTCCACAGCCCTACACAACCTGCACACACAGGGACTTTCTACCAAACGAGCCTCAAAATAGATGGATCTGGTTACGTAATTATACAGCCTGCGGTGCATTAAAGCGGCGAAGAGAGAGATCAACACTTTGCTGCAGACGGGTACGTGGGAGGGGATTACTTGGCCGAAGGCTAGTAATCAAGCTTTGCCTCTAAAGTGGGTATTTACCTATAGTATAAATTAAGACGGATAATCGGTAAGGTGTAAGGCTCGTACTGTATCCTGTAGTCTACGAAGTAATATTCTGTAGTCTACAAAGTAATATTCTGTAGTCTACGAGGTAATATCCTATAGTCTGCGAGGTAATATCCTATAGTCTATAAGGTAATATTCTGTAGTCTGCGAGGTAACATTCTATAGTCTACAAGGTAGCATTCTATAGTCTACACGGCACTCTTTTATAATCTACAAAGTAATATTCTGTAGTCTACAAGGTAATATTCTATAGTCTACAAAGTAATATTCTGTAGTCTACAAGGTAATATCCTATAGTCTGCGAGGTAATATCCTATAGTCTATAAGGTAATATTCTGTAGTCTGCGAGGTAACATTCTATAGTCTACAAGGTAGCATTCTATAGTCTACACGGCACTCTTTTATAATCTACAAAGTAATATTCTGTAGTCTACAAGGTAATATTCTATAGTCTACAAGGTAGTATTCTGTAGTCTACGAGGTAATATCCTGTAGTCTGCGAGGTAGTATTCTATAGTCTACGAGGTAATATCCTGTAGTCTGCGAGGTAATATTCTGTAGTCTACGAGGCACTCTGTTATAATCTATAAAGTAATATTCTGTAGTCTACAAGGTAATATTCTATAGTCTACAAGGTAGTATTCTGTAGTCTACGAGGTAATATCCTGTAGTCTGCGAGGTAGTATTCTATAGTCTACGAGGTAATATCCTGTAGTCTGCGAGGTAATATTCTGTAGTCTACGAGGCACTCTGTTATAATCTATAAAGTAATATTCTATAGTCTATAAGGTAATATCCTCTAGTCTATAAGGTAACATTCTATAGTCTATAAGGCACCTTATTATTATCTATAAAGTAATATTCTATAGTCTACAAGGTAATATCCTCTAGTCTACGTAGTAATATTCCATAGTCTACAAGGTAGTATTCTATAGTCTATAAGGCACTCTTTTATAATCTATAAAGTAATATTCTATAGTCTATAAATTATTAATCTATAACGTATCTATACGTGTAACGCTTAACTACAACACTATATTAACTACTACTAATATTCAGTTATAAAGCCTTATACAAAAGCTAGAATAAAAGGATCTTCTAGTGTATTAATATATAGAGGTAGGGCTATATGTGAAGTTATCTATACTAACCTAGCTTATTAATAGTCTAGCCTTAGCAGGTGGTTGAAGTTTAAGGTAAAGGTGCAGGCGCCTCCACAGCTACAGGCCTCCGGGCACCACCAACACGTTTTCTTTTCCTCAGAGCTTGCCAAGGCCTTGACTGTAAGCCTTTTCGCTTACCAGATTAGGCTTGCTGTATTAGATTTGAGCGTTGTTAGTGGGGTTTTGGGCTTCACGTGCAGCAGCCTTCACAGCCTCAGCCTTCACAGCCTCAGCCTTCACAGCCTCAGCCTTCTCCTTGTCCTTTTCGATCCGTTCACGCTCGACCCTCTTCTCCTTAGCGTCCTTGCGCCTCATGAGCTGTATATAAGCCTTTAACTCCTTCGTCTAAACCTTCCTGAGCTGCTCCTCCTCCTCCTTCTCCTGAGCTGCCTGTCGAACGCTAGCCTTGTGTAGCTTCCTCGGGGACCACCATGCGCCCTCAAATCCCGTTGCATAATTTCCCGCTCGCTCAGTCCCATTCCCCTCGAAGATCGCCCCGAGGAAGATCTATCACCAGCCGAGATGCTCACCCTGCTCAAACGATACAAAGTGCGTTACCAACCCGATCCGCCTCCACTTCTGGACTGCTCTTGATAACTCGATCCCAGTAAAAGGAAACACAGGCCCTGAGCCTGAAGCGCGAACGACAGGAAATGGAACAAGGCGATGGAAATGACGCCGTAGAGGTCATCCACAAAACCAGGAGCGTCTAACGCCAGCGTCGCTCAGCTACAAACGACGAGGTGATTGTGGTGGATTGATGGCGTCAGCCGACATGGCTTGGAAGATGAGACGGGGAAGATGAGACGGGGAAGATGTGCTGGACTGGAAGATCTGGCCTGGGTCACGTGGCTCCCATGGCCGTCGAGAAGGAGCATCCAAGGTCGATTGAGAGACTTTGCCTTCGTACAGGTGCATTTTGGTGGACAGGAGGTTAAAATACGACTCGTATTTAAGTATAAAATCCGCCTTGTAGCGAGTATGATCGAAGCTCATTGTCTAATGCGACACAGTTGCTGAGGTTGTGATCTTGGGCCTGAGCGTTACGCGTATAGATACGTTAGTCTACGAGGTAATCTACTATGGTCTACGAAGTAATCTTCTGTAGTCTGCAAGGTAATCTTCTATAGTCTGCGAGGCACTCTTCCATAGTCTACAAGGCAGTCTTCTGTAGTTCTCTTGTTTAGTAACTCTTAGGGCTGGGTCAGATGTAGTTCTTCGTTTCTATCCATCTACCTGCCGACCATGTCTACAACTGTATACAACTAAGTTACTATCTATTCTTCACCCCAGACCTCGAACTGTTGGCACGTAAAAGACAAACTTGGACGACCCATAGCACAGAGACTACCTGTCTCTAGTCCTTGGTCAAACCATACAGACACGCCCCCAAGGTGTAAGGACAACTTGCCAGTAGACTCCAATTCTACCCTAGTTTGGGGCCAGTTCCCTCTTAGCACGCTGTGGGTTGGGCTACTCTGGACAAGACAGTCAGAGTACGCGGTTGGAGGCAGAAGAGCTTGAGCCCCTCGACGAATCTCTGCTAGACAGTTCGCCCGTACTGTGGGCGCATTAAAACAGCAAGCGAATATTAGCGGCCCTTCCTGTGTAGTGCCATATACATAGAAGAGTCGATATGTTGGCGCTAGAGCGATTAATGGCCATATAGCGTAGCACGATAGCTCTGGAGGGCTACCCTGAGACAGCAGCGTCAACCTCCTAAGGATAACAGCGGGGGTTACAAGACGGAGTTGGCAGAGTTGGAGGATGCTCAGGCGAGACTGCTCATGTAAAGGCTCTGTTGTAACAGACTACCTTTGTTAGCGGCTTTGGATTGATGCTGCTAGAGTGTAATAGCCTACTGCAGGTTGTAAACCCCATAACTGCTGAACCTCGTAATGGCTAGTTCTGTGGCTTGGAAAAGCATGCCATACAAAAGCAGCCAATTCAACGAGTAGAAGGGGCTTACTACTCAGTTAGCGTAGTAGATGTAACGGCAGTAAAAGAGTAGCGTACCGCAGCGTTTGATGCAAACTCGGTAAACTGCTCCCAATCTGTATTGGTACTGTCTGCCTGGAGAGAGCAAGCAACAGTTCTTGCTGTGTGGTATAGCCCTTCTTGCCTGTCTATACTTGAGCCAGGGAGCTGTAATGTAGCAGATACAAGTAGTAGCTCCAGCAATACTTGGACAGATTGGTTTGGTACCTCTCTCGCTACTTTTGTAGCATAGGAGCTTGGGAGTGTCGCTGCTACAGGCAGAAAGCGTTCTCTATTTGGCTTTTGCCGCTGTGGCATGCTCTCATAGAGCACAGCAACAAGGTCTTCGTCGTCACCGCCTGCTCTGCAGTTTTGAGTAGCCTCCTCTGCCCAGTTTGTGTTGCTACAGAGACTCTGGAAGAGCAGTCTGCCTCTATCTGCCCAGTTGCGAGGTCGCTCTACAGCGTAGGAACGGCTGTGACGGTCCTCAAAGCAGATGTAGAACTGGTCTTGTCCTGTCAGCAGCGCTATGGCAATGGCTAGACCGTCTAGAGTGAGAGTAGTAGTATCATCTGGCTTGAAGGGCCAGGCGCTGTAGTGCAAGAGGATCTGGTAAACAATAGGCGCGGCTGTACGCGCAATCATATGGTTATCCGAGCATAAACTAGCAAGCCATGTCTCTACCGAAGAGATTGACCAGTCTGGAGTACTTTAGCAAAGGACTTGGAATTAAAAGAATTTGTCTCTTACAATAGCAGCAGCTATTCTCTACACTGTGTTCGTAGAAGCGCTCTATAGTAGAGCTGGGAATCCCTGCTATAAACAGGTGCTCAAGCAACCTCTTCTGGACATGTTCTGTTCTAGTTAGCTAGTAGACAAAAGAATAAGGAGGCAGACGTGTACGAGGTGATGCGTAGAGCTTGCAGAGATCTGTTGTGCTAGCTGCGTACATGCTGTACAGGTTACTATCGCTATAGTGCACGTGAGGGAGTAGTTGGTCGTCAGCAAGATCTAGTGTGTGCAACACTAAGGGGAGGAGAGGTTGCTTAGGATTGTTTAGAAGGGTGCGCAGCTACTCTACTATATATACGTAATCCCTACCTTGTACGCGCTCATCTAAAATAGCTCGTGTGTTCTTATTGGTCTCTATTATTAGATATGCTGCGCCTCCTGACAGCTCCTTGCGAGCACAGCTGTACTCTCTTTTACACGTTATAAGCCATGTTTACTAGAAACTACTACGCTACTCTAGATTATAAGTAACTACGCAAAAGCATAAAGTATAAGAAAAGTTAAACTTAGTATTCCTGCGTAGCTACTTCTCTACAAGCGCTCTTACACTATATGCGGTGCTATGTATAAAATAGTAGAATATTTGTACATAGACAGTATAAGAAATCCGTTGCTAGCTCTATGCGCAAGGAGAGGGTGTACATTGCTTGCTCTAGTAGGCTACCAGTCATTGAAGAAATCAATAGTAAGATCGGCAACCCGGCTCACTGAGTCGCCTAGGTACATTTGGATTGTGCCGCCAATAGCACCTGTATCTGTGTAGTGCTTTGCCTTGCTTGGGCGGTAGTATTTGATATCCTGCGTACATCCTTCTCCCTTAGTAGCAATCCGCTCAATACCATCGTTGCAGAGATCGTACACTCCTGTAGATAGCTCTTTGATCTCGTCAATTGTCATCTTAGCAGGGGGTACAAAGGTAAGCAGGTAGGATGCTGTAACCTTGCGTTTGTCCTTGAGTTGGTGACCCTGCTTATCGTGTCCATTGGTTAGTTTGTCAATAACAAGCCCAACCCCACCATCCTCTTTTAAGCCCGAGGAGTCGATCTGGTCTTTGAGCTGTGAGCAGATATCCTTTGATCTGGATATAATATCTTCTACCCACACAAAGTTATCGTGGACTGTTTGCCCAGCACACCAGGTTGCTTTCTTGTCCAGGTACAGGCTCTTGCCTAGTCGTCCAACAGAATCAATAATGTATCGAGGCTGTACTGATCGTTTCTCGTCTGGATTATACAGAAGCTCCTCTTCTCCTACGTCTGCTATAGGGCTTACAGCTTCCGTGTCTCGCTTTGTGTTTGTCTTTGCCTCGTCAAGACAGCTGCGCATCTCTTGAGGCGTAGGCTTGCCCTCTGTAGGGAAGTTGGGATGCTTTTGCTGAATACACGCAAGGAGCGGCGAGTGTTGCGGATCGACAGCCGGTTGAGGGATGTCAACTGGGTTGGCGGTAACAGAGGTAAGGCTTATAGCCACTGCTACCCAGATAGAGATGTTGCACTTCATCGTCGTTGTAGTTGTAGTAGTAATCTAGTGTAGAGCTAGATAATATGTTAGCAAGGGAAGCAATAGGGAAGAGCAGGAGGGGTAGCATAACTAAGCTTCGTACTTACATGCAAGATGTAAAAGTATGTATTGCTGCCTTTGTGGTAGTTGGCGTTGTCTTTTTGCAAGCTACTTCCCAGCCTTTATACGCTAGAATCTACGCAGAACCTGCTACTAGTTTGTAGTAAGACTGTCAGGCCTACAAGGAGGAGGCGTAGGAGGCGTCGCTTGGATAGACAGGGTTCTGAGGGAGGCACGGGAGGCACTGCTCAGACACACAGGGTTCTAGAGCGCGGCGTAGGTGGCACCGCGTCGGTAGACAGGGGTCTGAGGGAGGCGCGGGAGGCACTGCTCAGACACACAGGGTCATACGGGAGGAGTGGGTATTCTTTTTTCTTCACTACCTCCGAGACACTCTTGTTTTAACATGTCTTTTTTACATACTATTTGTTTCAAGGCAGACGTTAAGATAGTGGAGAAGAGGCACAGGTACAAGCGGAGAAGAGGCACAGGCACAAGTGGTTCTTAACACAAGTACGTCCGCCTCGAGCTAAAGAGCCAGAGCAGCTTCTCTACTACCATTATCTTTTCCTATCAGGCTACTATACTCCCTTACTTCATCATTCTACTCTAGTACACTACTAGGGCTCTGTACTAGTATGCAACTACTCTTACTATGGTCTTTTCTTCTGCAGTGGATTGCGCTGGCGCTGGCAGGACGAGTCATACCATGGCATGACGCTGGTGCCACTAGCTACGATGTTATGGCATCTGTGCTTAAGGATCAGGGGTTACCAGAACCGGAAATCGGAGTGAATTACGCATTTGCGGAATACTGGAATGGAAATTCTATTGAGAACATATGCAACGGGGGTGCTCAGTACGTTTTTGGCTACGCAGCGAGGCAAAGGAGATAGATACGAGAGGGATGCTAATCTCTATACCGTAGTGCTGTCATTATTGTAGGCCAGTTTCGGTCTGGTACTTACAGTAAAGACTTCCAGGGATATGCATTTGACCTTGATACTGCGCTTGATGCAACGTTCAAGAAGGGAGTACGAGCCAGCTACCGAGCACGAGTGTGGGAGCCGTTTACGTCTATGGAGAAAGAAGCCAAGATTAATGCACTAGGGCGAGTTCGGCAGGATATGAGCATTGAAAAGCTAAGCGAGCTTGTCATAGACAAAAGTATAAGACAGTTCACTAGAGGAGTAACATGGCTAACTAGAAATAGGTATAACCTACTTTGAGCGGTACCCTGAGTATGATTTATTGTTGAACAACTGCGGACAGTATGTAAACTACATTATGGGAGTCATTGGGACGGAATTTCACGCCTATGGTGACCTGCCTGGAGAAAAGGGAAGGAGTAAGAGAAGAGACGGTAGTATAGTAGGGTCTGTAGCCTCTCTATAGGAGTCATGTACGTTGTAGTTTATACAGCGCAGTGTAGCGAGAAGTTTCAAGCACGTACATAGTTCATCAATACGAGGCGCGATTCTAGGTCCGGATCGTGGCAAAACAAGTCCTGGTACCGTGGCCGTGCACCTAACGAGCTAGTTTGGCCAAGGAGCCACCCTACTAAGATTAGAGGTTACTAGTTTATAATTACATAGCTTAGTACGAACGCGATGGTGATGAGGAGGATAGGGTAGAGGTATAGTTGGCATAGAATGATTATAGGATATAGCAACTATCTAAGGTAAGGTGGAAGTTGGTAGGTAAGAAGAGTTAGATGGATAGGTAGTATAAGAATAGGCTATCTGAGTTTTGTCCTACCTTTCAGCGAACGCTCATGATCCAGCCCAATCATGGCTTTAGCGTGGATCTGCCCCCTCATTTTTCTCTTTTGGGACCCTAGCCCCTGATCGACCCCTAATCCTAACCTCTTAGGGCTTACGACCATCTTTCCCCAACCACATTATCCTATCCTCCATTTCTGCTACTTCCACCCTAGGTATTTTGTTGCTAGCAAACTGTTCTTCTTTATCGTGCCCCACACAGCAATCCTTGTGTGTCATGTCCTTAATGTGGACAGTTTACACTAGCGATCTAACAAAGGCTACAGTAGGTAGCCTGCTGTCACTAATGACCGTCTACTGAGCTAATGCGACACTGTAACCTAGGCCGATACCACCCATTCATTAGGGGCGCCAGACATTCTCACCTACCTGTCGCAGTACGGCCACTTGCTCTGCACCGCTTGCAAGAGCGTCATTCCATTCAAGACATTGTACCATCACCTGCGATTCCATCATCACATTGGCTCCTTATTCTGCCGGGCGATCATTAAGAAATACAAAGACCTTCCCATCTCACAAACAGACTCCGACCTCACACCGCTTCCAAATGGCACCGCACCTATGCCGTGCCTGGCACCGCCAGTCCAGGGCTACTACTGCAAGCACTGCACGTATACCGGAATCAATTGGGGAGACTACCGGCGCCATGTTAACAAAGCCCACAAGATGGGAGGGGCAAAGATACAACGAGACAGTGTCTCATGTTATCTGCAACAATGGGTGTCCTTCCGGAATATTGGGAAGTACTGGCGCGTGGACGCGAGTCTACCGTACACTGGACGCGCTACAGAAGACAACAGATCAAACTTGCAGTTGCTAAAGCAAGGTTGCGACGACCCCGAAATGGCCGCGCTGCTCCAGATGGAGGCCGAAGAGGAAGCACGTCTTATCAATGAAGTCCAGGGATCTACTGCGTTGACAGACGAGATTGAGCATGACGAAAACACAGACTGGCTGCGCGGGAGCGGATGGCCGAGTTGGTTTGCACACAAGCCGCTGCACCTGATTATAGCTACGTCGCGGATTCCTGCATCCAATACTGAAGACCTAAATCTGGGATCGTGGAATTGTGCTGAATGGAATAGCATTGCGGATTCCGAAGCAAGACTACGAAAACTGATTGAGCTGACAGGCCAAGTGCTTGATAGATGCGAGGAAACATTGGCACAGACACCGCGAGCTATGTGTTGCTGGCTGCGCAGTTGGGGCTCGCACTTCTACGCTTGCCCTTTTGAGCTGCCCCAGCGACAAGCCACACGCTCGAAATACCGCTCTTATTTCTACCGCTTCCTTTGTTACATCTTCTGATCGAGGCAAGTGTGCCGTGAACACCGCCAAGACCCGTACGAGATCTTTGGACTTCGACTCAACGCATGCCAAGTGCAAATGATGGACTTTATATGGACAGAGGTTGGCAAGCTACTGCATTTCGAGCAAGGCGCATCTAATCCTCCTGGTGCTTCTCCAAACGTCCTTGAGGCCTTGTTTCAGCTAGTGGTCATGTTCTGGACTGATGTCTCGACAGACGGACCGGCAGAAGGCAAAGCTATCGTCCACTTCTCCGGTGTCTTAGGAATCCATCCTCACGAATTAGCGTTCCGCACAGCGTATGACTACACTCCCTATCTGTCGGCGCTGATTTGGATCGGAAGGCTTGTCATCCTCGAGTATGCTCTGCCATTGCGGGCGTATAGCACTCTGAAGGTCCCATGGCCGGCACGAGCAACGTACCCAGATCAGGGGAGGAGGCTGTGCACCGAGATACGACCGAAGTACCTTCAAAGGGGCAACTTCTCTCCAATGGGGTATCTGATAGAGCGTCTTCAGCACGGCAGGGCGATCGCAAGGCGTGAAGGCGCAAGGACAAATATCTCTTGGTCACTGGACAGTCAGACGCTTGAGATTGCTGGGTCTAAGATCAGTCTGCATGAGTTCCGTCATACCATCCATTTCCTCCTCGCTCAGACAGAACAGGAGGCACGCAAATTGATGTTTGACTGGTGGCCCGATGTCAAGCTGCACGAGCTGCGCGACGATCTTGCAAAGCATCGACCTGGCTACTCATTCCTGCAAGACCCGCGAAACCAGCTACAGGCAAGTTTCAAGCACCTGAGTCGTCGGGCTTTCCGCAAAGACCGGGGAGGGTTCGCCTTGCAGGGTGATGGGAGGAGACGAGCAGTTGCGTATCTCAAACGCCGTGATCGCTTTGTGAGACTCCTTTTTAGTGGTATTCACTTGACTAGTGGCATGCCAGCAAGAGGGGAAGAGCTTCGAATCATCCGGTGGGCAGACACCGCGTCTGTACCACGAAACATATTCATCCACAAGGGACGAGTGATGCTGGTCTTCTCTTACAATAAAGCTAGCACCCGGTCAAACAACTCCTTTTATATTGTTCGAGTGCCATGTGCAGTAGTCGAACGAGCCTTGTTCCTGTACCTGGCCTACATTAGACCATTTGGCGATTTTCTTGTACGACAGTTGAAGCTCGTTAATGCTACTGTCCCTACAAACCCGCACCTATTTACAATTAGCGATAATCCTACGGCTTGTTTTAGCCTAGCTGCCTGCTCAAAGAGCCTCCAGCAAGCTACTCCTGAATGCCCGATAACTCTGAATCTCCAAGTGTATCGACAAATAGCTGTCAGTATCAGCAAGAAGCACATTCCAGCACTTTTGCAACCTTTCGACCCAAACATGCCAAAGGACTACGATGGGTTTCTGCATCTCTTGTCCTTCCAGACTGGACATAATCCCTCAACACATGCAGGAGCGTATGCATTAGACCGCGCCTACCCAGCTAAATTGCAACCAGATTTAATCGATCGCTACTTTGAGAGCAGCTTCATATGGCATCGCTTTGCGAGGATTACCGAAAGCGATCCGCTCACTGTTGACGTGGATTCCGACATGGATCGGCTCCTTGCTTCTTCCACCCATCAAACACCTAGGTATCCGTTTGACGCCCAAAACGAGGAAACTACCGTGGAAATTCAAGAGGTGGATATTTCAGAAGATACTGAGGATGATGCTCAAGGCTCTTTGCCAGATACTTCCTTGCATGACGCGGATAGCCCTCAAGCTTCGTCTCAGCTAAGAAAGCGGAAACAGTCTGGACAGGCGTCAATAAGCCCTACGCTTAAGCGAATCAAACTAATGGAAAAGGAACTAGCAAGAATCAAGCAGTCATACAAGAGACGAAAGTGACTTTTAACAAAATCGAGATGAGGCAGATGGAAGTGGTGTACTGCCGCAGCAAGCAGCAATGCGAAGACGTGGCGGAGGTACTTCGATATGCGTACTATCATGCTGGCGATATAGACTGCGTAGAGCAACACAAGGCATAGCTTATAGATAGGAGGCTAGTAGTAGCGACATTGGCGCTAGGTACAGGCGTTAAAATTCTAGTAATTGTGGACATATTGTATGTAGCAATTGTACTCTACCCAATACAGGGTGTAAGGCCTAACATCCGCCCAACATGGTTTAGCGTTAGGGTTTCTCACTTTTGGCGAGGAAATTCAGAGGCCTAACACCTACTCCATCTACCCCTAAACACCTAGCTATCGCTTGCGCATAGACTTTAACATTATATATAAAAGTTATGTAGATTTATTAACTCTATTAGCTCCCCTAGTTGCACTGTGTGCTGCGACAATCTAGTTGCATTATAACGTGGTGGTGTCGCAGCTATAGAGATACCCGTCTAGGACAGCCAAGCACCTATCGTCGTGCAAGACGAACCGCTCCGCAGCACTAGCACAGGCGGCGCAGGCCGTGTTAACGGCTAACACTAGCCTAAGAAGATATTAAGGGACAATTACAACACTGTATTCTATTTTCTCTCTAAATTTAGCGTGCTTATATGTAAGCAGCACTGCACAGGTATTCTAAATCTTAACTAGCACTTACGAGAGCAGCACAGGACCCCGATTGCAGTACGGCGACAGATCGTTGACTACTTTTCGCGATTTGCTACTGTTGATCCCCATGCCATCCCACTCCCCGAGCCGTTAGCATTGCCGATTCCAGAGCTGGGGGTGCCGCTGGAGGGTATGAAGTGTACAGCATGCAGCTTCATTACCATCAACCGAGGAAACATGAAGACGCACTGCAGAACAGCGCATCAACGTTCGTGGACGGGCGACAAGAGCGCACTGTACGATGCTGTCCAGGTGCAGACATTTTTTAGCAGCGGCGGGTTACAGAGATATTTTCTGGTTCATGTAGGTAGCGGGGGTCACGAGGGACAGGAACGGCAGTCCAGCGTAGTGGAGCAGCAACTGCACCACTACCAACAGGTCCGACAGCAACTCGAAGAAGCAGAACAGGTGGTAGGAGAGACGGCGAAGACGGACAAAACACTGTGGTTCAAGCGCACGCAATGGCCCGAGCATTTCAAGGGCCGGAATCTAGTGCATCTGGCACATCAAGTCCAGCTACCCGATAAGAACGAGCCCAAGCTGCAGCTGGCGGCAAAACTCACAGAGCAGCTCATTGAAAACGGCGTGAAGCATCTGGCCAGCATTCCGCGAGAACTACGCCGTTGGCTTCGCAGCGCCAAACAGCACGAGGTAGATGCGCGACCGTTGGCCCGGCTGCAGAACCCAGAGAGTCAGGCCCGGTATGCAAGCTACATGGTCAAGTTTGTGTGTTACTATCTCCGCGTGATAGAAGACGAGACCCGAGAAGCAGAAGAAGAGGATAGCAGCCGTGTATCCAGTAGCTGTGAGAGTAGTAGCTGTGAGAGTAGTAGCTGTGAGAGCGATACTGAGGGGGAGGGGGAGGACGAGGGGGACAGCGATGGCAGCGTAGTACCGCAGCGTCGGCCGTCCCGAGTGAAACCGACCGATCTCATGAAAGACGCCCGTGAGTTGTTCCCGTGGACGGAGGAGCAGAGAAGGCTGGCGCGGTTGCTGTGGTCTGCTCTAGACGGTGGCGATCGAGGGGCGCAGATGGCGGCATTGCTAGACTCGCTGAGTTCGTTTATACTTACGGGGACCCGCGGCTTGCCATTCAGCAGCGGGCTGATCCATTTTCTGGCCGTGTTGGGCATCGACCCCGAGATGAGACGGTTCCGGACGGCCAAAAATTACTCGTACATGCTCGCAGGCGTGGTGTACTGCACACGCGTGGTGGGAGCAGCCAAGCTACTGCCCGCAGCACAATCCAGCAGCGAGACAGACGACAACCATGAGGAGTTTCTAGAGATGCGCCGCAAGTATCTCGCAGACGGGTCGCTTAGTCCGATGAGCGAGATGATTAGTCTGCTAGCATACGGCAAGCACATTGCCCAGAATCAAGGCAACACGGGCAACGCATACTGGTCCGAGGACAAGAAGATTTTTTATCTTAACGGGCAGCCGATATTGATCGCTCGGTTCTGCAAGATGGCGCAGAGCATTCTTGAGGATGTGTCGAAGCAGCTGTGGTCGCTGCTGTGGGTGCAAAAGGCAGAGGATCGGCCGTGTATCGATCTGGCGCAGATTGTAGACGACATGTCTTTTACTAGGCACGGCATGTCTTTTGTCACCCGGACCAGCAACGGGCTTTCAGACGGGCTGGCATGGATGCTTCAGCGGGCTCGCAGCGAAGAGGGGGGCATGCGGCTGCAGACGGTAGAGGGCCAGTGGAGAGGCAAAAGGGTTGGGCAGTATCTGCGCCAGGTCGACCGGTTCTTGGAGCTGCTGCTTTTCTGCGTGCATGTGACGTCTGGCCAGCCCGGACGAGGGTCGGAGATTACGACCATTCGACACCGCAATGGGTTGCTGCAGGACCGCAACGTGTTCGTGGTGGACGGCCGGGTCATGACGGTGGTTCGCTATCACAAGTCGCAGTCGCAATTCGACAAGCCAAAGATTGTGCCACGCTTCTTGCCGGCGCCGTTGGGACAGGTGATGGCCGTGTATCTAGCGTACTTGCAGCCGTTCCGCGAGTATCTGATGGTCGAGGTGTTGGGGGGCGGGTTGAGCGACTACGTGTGGAGCGACAAGCAGGGGGCTTGGAACACCGACCGACTGACGAGAGTGATTCGGCGCGAGACGGGTAAGCGGCTTGGGGTGTCGTTGCACACGCTTGGATACCGCCATGCCGCGGTGGGGATTGGAAGAGTCCAGGTGGGGGAGTCGTTTAGCAGGGGATATGAAGACGAGGTGGGAGAGGTAGACGAGGCGGAAGTAGACGAAGAGGAGGAGGACATTCTGGAGCTGCAGAACTCGCGGACGACGGCGATGGGGGTAGGCCACTACAGCGTACGGATTGACATTGTCAAGCATCTCAGTGTACGGTCGATTGATGCGTTCCGGCAGCTGAGCGTAGCATGGCACCGCTTCTTGGGGGTAGACGGGAGCGCGGCTACGTACGTCGAGCCGGGCAGGGGGACGATGAAGAGACGGATGCGGGACAGCATGTCAGCGCTTGTCCGGCTACCGAAAGAGAAGGAAGTGCGCGTGTGGGACGCGCGGGCGGATGCTATACAGCGGGGGCTGCAACAGGTGCTCGGCAAGCCAGACGTGGGCTTTCGATCAGTGGAGCAGGAGCAGGCGTTGCATGCGGTGCTCGAGAAGCAGACGCCGCTGATTGTGGTGCTTCCGACGGGCGGGGGCAAGAGCTTGCTGTTCACGCTGCCGGCATGCGTAGAGGAGACAGGGGTAACGGTGGTTGTGGTACCATACCGCGCGCTGATTGAGGACTTGGTCCGGCGGATCCAGCATGGCGGCGTGGACTGCATCGAGTGGAAGTACGGCGAGAGCAATCCGGCATCGGTGGTGGTGGTCAGCGCGGACGTGGCGGGCGACATTTACAGCGGCGGCAACTTTTTGGGATACGCGAGGATGCTCCAGGCCAAGGGGCTGCTGCAGCGGGTGGTGATTGACGAGTGCCATCTGGTGTTTACATCGAGGCACTGGCGGGAGAAGCTGCTGACGGTGAAGAACTTGCGGCTGCTTGGATGCCCGCTGGTGATGTTGACCGCCACACTGCCGCCGCTGCGAGAGACGGAGCTGGAGTCGAGCATGCTTGTGCGTCACGCCACGTACATCCGGGCTAGCACGGTGCGGCGGAACGCGCGGTACTTTGTGTCGTGGTGTGAGCGTGGCAAGCTCGCGGATACGGCGTTGGTGATGTGCCAGCGGTGGGCGGAAAAGCTGGAGCGGAGTAGACAGAAGGGGGTGGTGTACTGCAAGAGCAAGGCGCAGTGCGAGCAGCTGGCCGAGGCACTGGGGTGTGCTCATTACCACGCGGACGTGGTCGATCGTGCGGAGCGGCTGGAAGCGTGGGTGGACCAGGGGGGGATGATTGTGGCGACGTCGGCGCTGGGGACGGGGGTAGACTTTGCGGGGATTGTGTACATCTTGCACGTAGGGATGCCGTGGAGTATGAGTGACTTTGCTCAGGCGAGTGGTCGCGGGGGCCGAGGGGGGGAGCTCTTTGATGTGGTGGTGCTAGTGGAACATGGAGAGGTAGAGAAGACGATGGAGAAGGAGAAGGAAGAGATGGATGTGGTGGCGATGGGTCAGTTTTTGATTGGCAGTGGATGCCGACGAGAGCTGATGAGTTTGTACTTGGACGGACAGGGGGTGAGCTGCGGGGACATGGAGGCCGCGGGATGTGATCGATGCGGAGAGGGGGAGGAGGTATGGATAGAAGAGCACGAGGAGTGGGGGCAGGAATGGGCGGCGGTAGAGGAGAGGTTTACAGAGCTGGCGCAGGGATGTGCGATATGCTGGCTGATTGGGGAGGAGTTTGCAAGGCAGGAAGAAGAGGGGTGGAAAGGGCACCGGGCGATGCAGTGCGTAGCGTGGGAGAGGGCGAGGGGAGCGGAGGCAGACCAATTCCGTAGGAAGATTGTGGACCGGACGGTGAGGAACAACTGTCGGCGGTGCTGGGTTAGTCAAAAGTACTGTGCGACGGGCGAGGGCATGGAGAAGAGATGCCAGTGGCCGAATGTAGTGGTGCCGCTGGCATTTGCCGCGCGAATGACGAGAAGGGGGATTCGGACGATGGGAGAGGCGGGATTTGCAGAGATAGGAGACGAGGCGTACGCTAGGTGGCTAGGGAAGAGGCACAGAGAGGAGGTGTGGGGGCAAGTGTTTACGAACGCGATGGTGATGGGGATTAGGCTTGTGCTGGGGGCTGTAGGTAGCGAGGAGATGGGAGGGTAGGGTTAAGGTAATTCTTATTGTAGAATGATTCTAGGATATAGGGACAGAGGTTACTATACGTTACTAGAAGAATTTAAGATAAAGAAGTTACTATAATAGATACAAGAAAAAAGAATAGTAGTATAGAGTAAGGAATACAATTAAGGTAGGGTATAAGATAAAGAAATAAGTTTTATAGTAAGAATATAGGAGTAAAGAAGGTATATACTATTTTCTAGTAAAGTTTAGTAAAGTACAAAGTATAGTATATAGTTCT
>JACTNT010000052.1:0-10678 GCA_022343325.1 Plenodomus biglobosus
ATAGGATAGTATTCCTACGTCCCCCTTTAAGGTTATAGGGCGCGGTTACCTTTAAATAGTATAGGACGTCTAGAATTTCTAGAATTTAAGTTAATAAAGCTATAGGAATTAGATAAGGATATATATAGTATAGTAGTAGGTATTAGAGTATATTTATATAATATTATAAAGTAAGATATAAAGTAAATAGGGTTAAGTTTCCTATAACTCTAGTTTTAGGGGGTGTTTCGTGTTAGTATAGGGGATAGCCTAATTTTAGTATTATAGGACTATATACGTGATTATTAGCTATAATTACTATATTAGTATTACTTTTATAGTATAGACTATCTTATTTAGGTAAATATTAATACTATAATCTCTATAATATATTATCCTAATCCTTAAACCCTTTAAACTCTAACTTACTAGCGTCCTTACCCTTAGAAGATAAATTAATCTTATAGTTATCCTTTACCCCTAAGTCTATACCTCCTATATCTAAGTCCTCCTTAGCCTCCTCCTTACACTTACTATCTCCTCCTATAATATAGTAATTTTTATAGTTAATAGCTATTTCCTTATTAAGACTAGTAATAGGTAAGAGTTTGTAGAGTCTACCCTAGTTAGTATACTTATATAATAAAGGATTATAATAAACTTACTACTACTATTTATCTATAACTATTTAGAGTTCTTTAGCGCTAAGATTATTAATAAATTCCTGCTAACTATCTCTAGCCTTCTTATTTTTAAAAGTGTTATTAGTAAGATTAACTAATCCTTCTTAATAGATTTTACGTATTATTCCCTTAAGAACACTACTAGAACCCTACACTTAAGTTGTTATATAGCTTAATATTACTTAGTTACTAGAGCTTTTACTAGTCTAGGGTAGCTTATCTATAGACTTTTTAAAGGTCCTAATTATAACTAGGTAGTTAATATTAGACTATTTCTTATAAACTAGTTAGAGGTTAGTCTATAGCTACTTGCCTATTAATTATTAGTATAGGTATATAATTATTTACTATAATAACTTACTACTCTTCTTTTTATTAAATCTCTTCTAGTTAAGCTCTTCCTAATAGTCTATAAGATATATCTTTTAACCCTCTTTATTTAGGCGTAGGTATTTATCCTTTTTTAGGATTCTTTTCTTCTACTAGGACCTTGCTGCGCGATCTAACGCGTTTATAGCCTTAATCTCCTTTACCTCTTAATCTTAAAGTGTAGCACGATCTCTCTACTATACTACGTAGGTAGTATTACTAAGAGGACCCTTATAGGGTGCTAACATGTGCGTAGGTTAACCTCTACGTAAGCTGCCTTATCCTTATTACTATAGAATATTCTAGATCTCCTACTACTTAGAAGTAAAACCCTATTTAAATTAGTATATACTATAATAATATACTAGGATAATTACCTCTATAAGCTATTCCTATTTATCTACTTAAAATCCTTAAGGAATATTATACTTAATAGGTAGTAGTAGGCCCTCTAGTACTAGAAAGGAGGTATTATTAATATTAGTAGAGGGCTCTTCTTTAATATAAGTAGACTCTATAGTATAGTAGCTATAATTAAAGTATATAATAAACTTAGTACTATATAGTACTAATAGTAGTAGGTTAGTAGTAGAGGTAGGCGCGTGTAATATTCTTGTAGTAGGGTTTGTAGCAGCTGTTTACTTAACCTTAGCATGTGCGTACGCTAGCGCGTAATCCTACCTCGCACCTTGCTCTATACGCATTTTCCTAAACAAATCCTAATTTATAACCACACTAACTATAGTATTTTCCTAGGGCTATACTACTATAATATTATAATTATTATACTAGCGCGTTAATATTAGCCCTATAAGTGTATTATTATAGTAAATTATTATAGTATTAACCTGTTAAATAGCTAGGAAAATTATCCTAATTACTACCCTAACGTTACTACTATAGTTACCGCGTATTCTAGTAGGACGCGTCTAAGCTACTATAAACCTTAACTTTTGCTACACCCCTACTAACTAACCTACCCTTTTTTACTATACTACCTATACTACTATAGTAAGGACTAAATAAACTTTATATAAGACTACTAGTAGAAAAGTACTAAGGAAAGGCCTCTATACACGTGCTACCTGTAAAGCACCTATAAACAAGGATAGTTCTAAACGTAAGAAGCGCCGCTTTAAGGTAGGTAGTTAGTTATTATAGGTTTTAATTATATTTATAAACTAATATCCTCTAGCTATTATACTCTAAGAAATTAGGTGATATTAAAAGAGTACTAAGCTACTCCTCTAGAAGCTGCTATTCTCTTAACTAGTACGCAAGATTGTTATAGACTAGACTAGCTAGCAATATTTCTACTTTTAGAGATTAGTAATTACGGCCCTATAGGAGTTAACTAAGGCCTTTATTATTAGTTATCTTAAGGGTATGTTAATAAAATCTACTTTATTAGAGCTATACTAATAAAATAGACTATAATTTAAATATAATCTACGCAAAGAGGGTTACTATCTAGTAGAAGGATTCTTAGCTAGCTAAGCGCTACTATAGGAAATTTAGTAGAGATTTTAAGTAAGGGCTATTAATAGTTATAGGGTTAATCTCTTAATAGAATCTATACTATACTGTAATAAATATCTATAATAAATATACTATCTTTACTCCTATAATATAGTGTATATAGTATCTTATAGTTATAATCTATCTAATAATTATATAATATACGTATTTAAAAAGGGGTACCTAGTTAAAGGAGAGGATGTATACTAGCTATATATATACCCTAGAAAATATCTATAATAGTAAACCTTCGCGAACCCTAAACCCTAGACCTAACCCTTACCTAACCCTATTATATAAGACCTATAACTAAACCTATACCCTATTACGTAAGACCTATAACCTAACCTATACCCTATTATTTAAGACCTAACCTATACCTATAGCCCGTGTGACCTAACCTATACCTATACCTATAGCCCGTGCGAAAAATCTAGGTTAGGTATGGGTTAGGTATGGGTTATCACGTGATCTAACCTAACCCTTACCAACCCATACCCATTTGCTACCCTACCTATTACTAGGTACCCTAAACCCATTTGCTAGCCTACTAGAGCCTAGATAGGAAACGTACTTAATTTATCTTATTTTACTTAGTACTAACCCTTAAAGTCTAGCCCCTTATATTTAAATTAAGTTAATTTCTAATAATTTAGTCTCCTAATAGTATACTACCTAAAGAAGTATTATAATCTAATTAAAAGGATGTAATAAAGGTTTATTATATCCTAAGCTATTTAGAGCTAGAGTTACGTCCTTACTAACTTAGCTCTAATCTATATCTAATACCCCTCTACCTCTATATATAAAAGGAGCCTTATACTCTTAAATAGATAGATAAGTTCTTCTTATCCTTTTATATAAGACCTATAGGTGTAGGAATTAATTTATTTAACCTTTAATACTAGCGTACACTCCTATATACCTTTAAGCTATATTAGAACCCTTTTAGATCCTCCTACTTACCTACGTTATTATATTATAAGAAGAACTTTATCCTTACTAGTAATAGCTTCTTAAGAATATTATATTATTATATTATATTTATATTATAACTAATTTACTTTAGGTTATAATCTAATTATATATCTATAGTTAGAACTCTATTAGAACTTCTAATAACTAAAGCCTATAGGTTTAGAACTTTTATATAACTAGGTTATAATTTAGATTACCTTTAGAAAAGTCGCGTTAAATTACGCTAGGGTAGAAACTTAGAGACTACTAATAACCTAGAGGAATTAGAGGTAAAGCTAATATCCTCCTATAAGACCCCTATAGCTAGGAGCGTAACTACCTACTTAACTACTAAAAGCTAGCCCCTAAGGGGCTAGGTAAAGGCCTCCTTAGAAGAAGAAGAAGGATCTAAGAAGGACCCTAAAATTAACCTAGTAGGAGATTAGGGTAATATTAGATCTACCTTAGACGTAGCAGCTCTTATATAAGAAATATTAATTCTATAAGAATAACTTAACTACGCCTAAGCTAGTTTATTAGCCCTTAATTAGCCCCTACTATCTACTAAAAAGACGCTAGTAGCCTACTTTATAGAGTCCTTAGTTACTCCCTTCCTATATACCTAACTAGCTAGATAATTAGAAAGGACCCCTAATATTAAGGTTCTATCTAATAGGGTTAATCCTACCTTTAAATAATAGTAAGCTTCTATTTAGGATTAACTTAAAATTAACTTAAATTATTATTAGAATAAATAAGCTTATATAGCTTTAGTATAGGGATATAGTACTAGTTTAGTAAAGGAATACTTAGAACCCTAATACCTATCTAATAACTTTATAGATTAATTTACTAACGCTAAAGAAATAATTAACCTTCTTAAATCCTACTTTATTACTAGAAATAAGAAGGTAGAAAGTAGAGTAGTATTTAATTAATTATAGATAGATAGGAATAAAACCTTCCTAGCTTTTAAAGCTTAGTTCTTAAGCTTAGCTATAAAGGGATAAGTACCCTATTTAGAGTAGTTTTACTACCTCTAGTTAAAGGTAACACCTACTATTTAAGTTCCTAACTTAGGTTTTAGATACCTCTAGAGGAACTTATTTAAAAAGATAGTTAAGTACCTTACTACCTTTAATATAGAGTAGAGAAGCTATCTAAATTAGTTTAGTATACCTATTAAGAGATTAACTAGTACTTATAGAAAAGGCTTAAACCTTATAGTATAATACTAATTAGAACTAAATTAGAAAGTATATAGTATAGTAAATACCTTAATATAACCCTATATATCTTAAGGCTACTAATATAGTACTACTCTATAATCCTACTAATAGCCTTCCTTAATACCTACTCCTAATAGATCTAAGACCCTAGGTAGTTACTATAATTATAGTAAAGTAGGATACTTTACTAATAACTACCTTAAGCTAAGGATCTATACTATAGAATTAGTTAAAGATATAGAGGAGTACTAAAACGTATTAAAGGCTTTTAATTTAGAACTATATTAGATAGGAAAAGATCCTACCTAGAAGGACTCTCCTTCCTAGGCTTAACCTATTATAATCTTTCTAACCTTTCCTTATCTAAATTATTTATAGGTTCTTATTTCCTTATATATACTACCTTATACTATAATAGCTCTAGGGTTTAATTAAACTCCTTAGTTAATACTAGTATATAGGGCTTTCTTTTTTTAAATTCTAAAATTACTTATTCTATTTCTTCTTCCCTTTAGATACTTATTTAAAAGCTACTCTATAAGCTTACTATTAAAGGATTTTAAGATTAAATTACTTCTTTTATAGTATATTATATTTACCTCTATATAATAGTTAGTAGATATAAAGTTTATAACTATCCTTTTATTATTATAAACCTAGGATCCTATAATTATATTATTAGACTATATTAATTAAAATATTTCTAGATCCTAATTAATATAAATTAATCTTAGTTAGTATAGCTTACTAAATATCCCTTAATTTATAATCTATTACCTCCCCTACTTATAAGGCTATATTAATAAGTACTCTCTTCTTTAGTAGAATATAATATCTAGTAATAAGACACTTTATAGGATTAAGAAGAGATCTAAAATACTAATAGCTCTAGTATAATTAATAAGATATAAAGAATCCTTAAAGTACTAGTAGTATATTAAGTAGTTATATTTACTATACTAGCTCCTATCTAAACTATCTCTATTCCTACCTTAACTCCTATTACTAAGATAGCCCTTATTTTAGTAAATACTTTCTACTTTAATTTAAAGAAACTTATAAATAAATTCTTTACTATAAGCTTATATAAAATAGAGCGCTACTTAGAAGATCTAAAGGAGGATAACTATAATAACTTAGAGCTAATATAGAGCTAACTCCCTACTAAGTATAAGGCCTACTATAATATATTTAGTAAAGTAGCTACTAACTACCTACTAGAGTACTAACCTTATAATTATAAGATTATTCTAAAAGAACCTCTACTAAACTCCTATAGCTCTCTATATAAGTAAAACTTAAAGGAATTATAAGCTACTAAGGAGAATATATAGGAGTACCTATAGAAGGGAGTTATTAAGTTAAGTTAGAGCTCTTTATATTACCTATCCTCTACGTTTAAAAACTAAATAGTACTATTAGGATTTATATAGATTATTATAAGCTTAATAACCTAACCTAAAAGGATACCTACTTAATACCCTATATTAATAAGTTACTATTACGCCCTATAAAGGCTAAGATATTTACTAAGCTTAATATTTAATTAGCTATTAACAAGATCTAGATAGACCCTACCTCTAAGGAGTATACTATATTTTAGACCTATTATAGAACTTATAAGTATAAGGTATTACCCTTTAAACTATATAATAGACCTACTACCTACTAGTAATATATAAATAATATATTAATTAATTACTTAGATATTTTCTTTATTACCTATTTAGATAATATCCTAATCTACTCTAATAATAAGGCTATAAGGATCTAAGAAGCTACAATATAAAGTAGCTAGTATTAGAACATAAGGTTAGTTCTTAAGGATAAAGTGAAGAATAAGGACGTAGAAGGGGTATTAATACTAAGATAGTAAGATAGGTACTTCTAAAAAGAGTATTAAGTAAATAGAATAAGTATATTACTTAACTTAATATTTAGGTTAAATATAATATACTATAAGGGCCTATTATCCTCTCTATATACTTATAGTATCTTATAGATCTTATTAGTCTTATATATCTTAGTATATAATTCCTATAAGACTTCTAAGACGCCTAAGACTCTAAGACTTATAACCTATAGTCACGTAATACGTACTAGGGCCTAGCACGTAGCTATAATTAGCTTAGCTAGGAGGTAAGGTTTCTATAAGATAGCGCTCTTCCTAGGTCCTTCTAGTTAGATTATAATACTATTACCTAATATATTAGAACTATATAATAGACTTTTAAGAGTAAAGATCTTTATAGTATTAAACCTATAGGATAGATAATACCTTATTTATATAAAGAAAGGTAAAGAGTAAAAGATAGCGTTTAGAACACGCTATAGATATTATAAATATATAGTAATACTATTTAGGCTAATAAATACCCTAGCTATATTCTAAAGAATAATTAACTATATACTATAAGAATACTTAGACGTATATATAGTAGTATACCTAGATAATATCCTTATTTACTTAGAAAATAAGAAAGACTATATAAGATATATATAATAGGTTATATAGTGCCTTAAGAATTATAATCTACGCCTAAAACTAGAGAAATATAAACTCTATAAAGAGGAAGTTAAATTTCTAGGATATATAGTTAGTATCTATAAAGTAAAAATAAGTAAAAAGAAAAATAAGTAGTTAAGGAATAGCTTATACCTAAAATAGTTAAGGATATATAATTATTCCTTAGATTTATAAACTTTAACTAATAGTTTATTAAAGACTTTTCTAAGAAAGTAATCCTACTTATAAGATTAATAAGAAAAAGGAATAATTAAAATTAGGGACTAGAGTAAGATAAAGTATTCTAAAAACTAAAGGAAGTATATATAATACTACCTATATTAGTACCCTTCTAAAGTAGTAAACTATTATATTTTAAGATAGACACCTTAGACCTAGTAATTAGTATAGCTATAAAATAAGAAAGAGATAGTAAATAGTACCTAATAATATACTACTTATAAAAGTTTATACTACTAGAGGAAAACTATAATATATATAATAAAGAGTTAATAGCTATAGTAGATACGCTTAAATATTAGTAAATATACGTAGAAAGTTATTCTAAACTAATAATATTCTTAGACTATAAGAACCTTATAAACTTTATAATAATAAAAACTCTTAATAGATAATAAGTATAATAGTTAGAACTATTAAGATAGTATAAATTTAAGATTATATATATACTAGGAAGGGATAATAGAAGAGCTAATACCCTAAGTAGAAGAACTAATATTACTAGAATAAAGTAAATTATTAAAAATATAATCCTTAGAATAAATAAGGATAGATTATTAGAGCCTACTAGAATATTTAGCGTAGCACTAACTATTATAATAAAGGTACCTAAAGAACTTTAGGATACTATTATATAAAGCTACTATAATAACCTAGTTTATAGTTACCTTAGTATCTAACACACTATAAAACTAATCTAAAGGAATTATATATTTAATAGAATAAAGGAAAAAGTTACTAACTATATTAAGAAGTGCGTAGACTATTAAAAGAATAAGTATAATATATATATACCTTATAGTAAGATATAAGTATTAGAGGCGCCTATAGCACCTTAGGAGGATATATCTATAGACTTTATAATAGGACTACCCTTATTAAAGGATCCTATAGTATAAGTTATATATAACGCTATTATAGTAGTTATTAACTAATTTACTAAAGTAGCTAAGTATATACTATTTAGAAAGGATTTTATAGTAGTATAGCTAGTATATATCTTTAATAATAGAATTATATAATACTATAGTATTCTAAAGTTAATTATTAGTAACGTGTTTTATAAGCGAGCGCCCATCCTAAGCGAGCGCCTAACGCTAGACTAGCGCACCACCTACGCGTAACTATCGCGTAACGTCTTAACTATAATAAAGCTAAATAACTTATACTAAAGCTAATATATAGCTTGCTATCTCTAATATTAAAGCGTAACGCGTTTAAAGCGTAAATTAGGCTATAGATATATATAACGTACCCTAAAGAACTATTAATAGGCAACGCGCTAGAAAGCGTATATAACGTGATTATAAAGCGAACTTAAAGCGCCTAATAAAACTAGAAGAGGAGGCTATAGTCTAAAAGGTTCTTAAGCTATCTAAATAAGGGCTTGCGCCTCTAAGGTCCTACGTATAAGAAATAGTAGATAAACTTCTTAGATTATAAGGTAGTAACCCTATTAGTAAAAACTAGGTTAATAACTTTATTAAGCGGACTCCTAAGCTCTATAAGCGCTAGAGCTAACTATATAACTATTAGTAAGCTACCTATAAGGATCCTATAGCTATCTAGCGCTAGTTTAACTTAATATAGGAGATAAAATAGAAATAGGGGATTATAGATAACAATATCTATAACTTTAATAAGACTAGGTTTATAATAGGCAAGATTTTAGCGTAGATAGTTATTACTAGTTTAGAAGTAGCTAGAAGAAAAAAGGTTATCTAGCCTAGTACCTATAAATAGGTTACTATTATCTAAGGCGTAGGAGCTATAGGCTACCTACTCCTACCCTTCGTTATCTTTATAGGTAGCGTGCTTATTAATGTCTAGTTTAAGGACTTACTACGCGATTAGATTCTTAAAGTTAGCCCTAATAGCTAGACAAATAATTAGCTTGCTCTTACCTAGTTAGAGCACTTTAATAAGCATACTAAGTTAAGCGCTATAGGTGCACACTAGCTACTTATAATTAATAGGTATAAGAGCTATAGCTCGCTTAAATTCTAGGATCTTTATAAGGAGAAGAAAATTATCCTTTACTATATACCTCCGCATTTATTGCACCTACTGTAGCCTCTTAATATAGGTTACTTTACGCTATTAAAGCGTAGGTATAGCAACTAGATCTTAGCCTTAGCACGTAACCGCATACACTTTATTAGTAAAGAAACCTTCCTCTAAGTATTTAAGCTAGCTTTTAAGTAGTCTTTAATAGCAGAGAATATTAAGGCAGGCTTTAGAGGTGCTAGGCTAGTCCTATATAACCTAGACGCTATTCTATTAAAGCTTAATATAAGGTTATAGACCCTAGCACTATTATTACTAATATAGAGCGTATAGGAGGCGTAGATACTATATAATACGCGTAAGATTAAGGCGTAGTCTACGCTTATTTAATAAAAGATCTAAAACTATTAGGGGTCCTCTATAAGCTTATTAGATAAAAAGATTAAGTAGCTAAGTAAAGGCGCGTAGTAGATTATATATAATATAGTATTATTATAGGAGGGATAGGTACGTATATAAAGCGTAATTAATAAGCTTATAAAGCGTTATTTAAGAAAACGCAAGTATATTTAGATAGAGGAGACCCTAATAGTAGGAGAAGTATAGGACGTAATTACTAAGAGAGAGGGTAGGGAGCGTAATATAGGCGAAGGGCCTACGCGTAAGGTGCGCGGCGTAGTGTACTATAGACGTTGTAGTAAGAAAGGATATAACTCCTATACTTATAAAGTAGAAATAGATAATAATAAGGATAGCGATAAGTCTAAAGAATAGATTAGCTTACTATAATTCTTAATTAATAGTGTTATGCGTGCGTAATAGTTGCGCGCAGGTAGTGCGCTAGTCTAGCGTTAGGCGCTTGCTTAGGATGGGCGCTCGCTTATAAAATACGTTAATTAAGATAAGTTATTTATATCTAACTTTTAGACTATACTACTTACTACTATTAGAATATAAAGAAAGCTATCTATAGCTTTTTATCTAGAAATAGATAGTTAAATAGAATAAATAAACTAAATAATAAAAGTATACCTCTAGATATATATAAATAGATAATAAAATAACTAGGTTTTATTATTACCTATTATATAACTTATATATAATAATAAAGTATTTAAGTTTATAAAAGAGATACTATACTTTATAAACTATAGGAAATACCTAAACCTCTTTATAAGAGAATTTCCTTT
>JACTNT010000053.1:0-54001 GCA_022343325.1 Plenodomus biglobosus
TCTAGGTTTACTTCGGCACATGGCCAGAAACAATTGTGATTGGCTACTCGAACAAATCGACTCGAGGCGATTTAAGCATAGGATGGAGTATACGCCCACTTAAAAGAAAGGGAGCAAAATATAGAGGATATAGTGAGGTGATATTTGGTGACTAAGCATACTAGAGTACTACCATTTCTAATTTTCCAGGCGAAGTCGACTTCGTCACCACAAACATTAAAAACACTCTACATTCGGCCGAGCTTAAACTCCCTACTAAGAGAACTCCATACAACGATATGTAGGTTGCGGACCCCTATAACCCCAGCGGACCCCAATATCCCCAGAAAGAGTATTTACTGTCAACGTTTAGAAACTACCTATGCTGCTTGGCTTACACCTGCTGTCCAGCATTTGCTACACAAACACGGGGAGACTACTTACACCCTACGGTCAAATTATTAGCGACACTCCTTCTACTGCTTGGCTAGCATTCACTCATCTAAACACAGGGAGACTGCTTACATGCTATAGTCAAGACGTTAGCGACACACCTTCTACTGCTTAGCCAGTATTCGCTATTCAAACAGGGGGAGACTACTTACACCCTAAAGTTAAGTCGTTAGCGACACACCTTCTCCTGCTTGGCTAGCATTCGCTATCTAAATAGGGGGAGATCACTTACGGGCTATAGTTAAATCGTTAGCGACACACCTTCTACTGCTTAGCCAGCATCTAAACGTATAAGAGCCTCAATCTCGCGGCTTTACGCGCGCTTTAATGGCGAGAAGCAGCCAACGTCAAGAGATTGTAGCAGGTGAGATGAGTAGGTAGGGTAGCTTACAGTAAGTATAGATATTGCTCCCCTTGCAGAGCTCTTAGAATTTCAAGAGAGTAGTGGTTCTCATGGCCGTCAAGGGCAAGCAGCAGACGTGCTCCCACAACCTTGCCCTTTGTATAGTTAATAAAGTGCTTTAGCCACTCTACTCCTAGCTCGTTGTTCTTCCAGCCATTGCCACTAATTGCAATTGCCCAGTCGCGCGGGATGTCTTCGTCGAACCAGGCAGATAGGTGATACTGGCCAGCGAAAATGAGGAATGGTGGGACTGACCAGCCAGCTGCGTTGATCGCAGCGATCAACATCACCCACTCACCATTACCTGGCTAGATAGCCTTTCGCTTGCGTCTCCTCTCTAACCCTGTCACGACAAGCTAAGTCGTGATCTTGCCCATCATCAAGCCAGCTTCGTCAAAATTGTAGACTTCCTCATCACAGATGCTGTACTAAGCTCAAACCAGATCTGAATTGGTACGATATCCTCGTTCAGAGCTCCCTGCCTATCATACGCTCGATTAAAACGCGTCGTAAGACTGCCTGTACGCCTGAAGAAGTTGGCTAGCCAATTTTGCCTAACCTGGCCTGCGCCGCGCGCAGCTGGCAGCTTATCAGCCATATCGCGTACAGCTGCCTACGTAGGGGCATAACCAGGTTCATTACGGTCAGGTATATGTCTAACAATTACCTCCTCTTCTAGCACGCTGAGCTTCTTGGAGTGAGGCTGGCAACAACGTCGAGCAGGTACACCAGTGCGGCGGCGGCAGATCGTTCGTTCGGATACGCTATAAGTAGTAGCAGCACCAGGATTACTGTGTATTTAATGGGAATTAATAGATAAGACGGCAGACTAGATGCCTGGTTCATTTGAAGCTAAGAGAGTAGCGTTGCGGTGAGCTATTGTACGTTAAGTAAGAGAGGTGCGCAACATAGTGGGGTGTGGCGCTCGCTTGCCTGAAGCGCTCGCTTGCCACGTACGTTATGTAAACACTAAAAGCGAGTAGACCGATCGTACTGACTTGTATAAAGGCACGCTAAAGGTAAACCCATAAAACCATAAAAGATGTACTGAGGTGGTATTTGGTGACTGAGCACAACTAGAGTACTACCACTTCCAATTCTCCACGCCAAGCCGACTTCGTCACCATAACCAATTGACACACTATACATTCGGCCGAGCTTAAACTCTTAGATAAGAGAACTCTATACAACGATATGTAGAGTGCAGACCCCACAACCTTATAATCCCAGAGAGAATATTTACTGTTAATATTTAGAAACTAGCTTTGCTGCTTAGCTAGCAAATGCTAGCTAGACATAGGAAGACACCACTTACACGCTATAGTAAAGTCGTTAGCACTACACATTTCACTGCTTCGCAAGCTTCTGTTATCCAAATACAGGGAGAGGCCACTTACCAACTTGAGTTAAGTCGTTAGCACTACACATTTGACTGCTTGGCTAGCCTCTGCTATCCAAATATAGGGAGACACCACTTACTCCCTATAGTAAAGTCGTTAACAACACACATTTTACTGCCTGGCCAACATCTGCTATTTAACGCACGGAGATGCCACTTACTTGCTACGTGTGCGTTAAAATTAGCATCTGTAAAAACTCTCAGTAGAAACCAAAAGGCCTATCTCTTACACGCTGAAATCCGTTAGCCATTGATTTTCTCAAATGTTATCGTGATCTTACTTTCTCTATAGCAAGAACTTGCCCATTTTCGTTTTGTACACTTGGAATGGCCATCGCAACACCTAGAAGTGCAGCGCAGATAACAAAGAACCTCATTGTGAAGTTAAAGAGTAGGGATCAAAGAGCAGTGCAGGAGATGGATATTGTAGAATGAATCTTGTGTTTCAACGGTATTTTCTAGCGGTGAAGAGCTTCGTTCATCGGTACAGTACATCCACTAGCTATTAGTGACTGGGACTACCGCCACTTCTTGATAGTCTAGAAAAAGGACCGCTTCGGAATCAAGGCAACCCTGTGCCATGTTGATCGGGCTAATGGAACTAACACAAGCAACAGTCATCACCTAGGTAGGGTATCAAACCGCCGTCAAGACCAATCCCACACGTTAACGTGTAAGATCAGTTTGATTAAAATGTTCACTTTGGCGTGCGCCCCTCCTGATCTTTAGCGGTCCTCCATCGTTGCCAGCTGCTTTGGCCTCACGGTAGTTTTCCTAGTGGGGGACAACGCATTGACGGGTATAACACCTACCAGGATCTGGGTAGTTGATCCTATTCTGGGCCGAAACATATCCGTGTTGACAAGCCTAGCTCTGTCCGACACTCTCCATAGAATGTCGCAGGCAAGAGGCGCAGTTGCTGGATAAGGCGTAGCGGAGGATGGTCGGACGAAAGAGCAGTCCTTGGTTAGAGACTGATCCTTCCTACATTTGGTGCTAGGCCATATAACTTTTGGCCACGTCCAGCGTTTAGCCACCCTCCTGCACAATTTACAATAGCTCTACCCCAAACTCTGTAAACATCTGATGGAGGATTGCGTAAGCCGTGACGTTGACCTGAGCAGGTCAATTAATCAAGCTTGGCGATTTTACTTCACCTCTTCTATAATCTGTTATGTACAAGTCGCAAGTTAATGTGTAGGTACCTAACTAGAAAGTGTTCCGTAGGTGCGTTAGGGATATCCGGGCAAGCGCTCACGTTACAAATAGAAGCGTGTTTGTAGAGTGAAATTCATAATTAGCATGATTAGTCTGTTAGCATTAGTATATTACGGAAGCTAGCATGCTACGTGCTTATAACCTGTAACAGGTGACTTTGTACATCGGATACAGCGAATGAAGATTTAGGGTGATCGATCGTGTTATCCCCTGCTATGGCCTAGGGCCTAGGACGACGGGAGTCAAGTGTTCTGTATTGAGATTGATGATTGATGGTATCTAGCAGTCCGCTACGGAGGTAAGTGGGCTGCTGCGCCAAGACGCTAGGCCTATGCAGGACGCCAAGCCTGTCTAGTACTAGCTGCTATAACAAGTTGAATGAAAAATGGACACAGCATCCCCTTTCTGTGCTTATCATGAAATCTCGGCTCATCTCAGCGAAGCACCACCGCTTAGCATCTGTCACAAATGTTTTCTGGAAACTTTCGTGCTTCCTCGCACGGCTCGCTAGAATCACTCCTTGTCCCTCTTTGTCTGCTCTATTTGCAGTGGCATATCACTTTAATCTATTGCCCAGGATTCGTGCTAGCAAAGGTGGTAGGAACATACCAATTGTAAATAGCATTTCATTATCTAGTGTAACTAATGGAGAACAAGGCAGTGTAATACCTGATTCGTGCATTACCCGATGCGTGCATCCATGTCGATCGGAAGCTGTCAGGACGCTCGCTATTCCCCGAATAGGCGTGCTTTTCATCTCCGGCCCCATCGTCTTTACATTATTTTGTGGAAGGTACCGTGCCCTTTGGCGAGCAACAGTTGCACTCAAGGGCTGGCCAACTAGTTCCCACTAATGCTAAGGCTTTTAATCACATCCTTCAGCTTCGATAAGGTTCGGAATTAATTTAACCTTATTTCTTGTGCAACTAGGCACATAGTTTTACCAGCTAAAGAATACGACAGATTCGTTTAGTTAACTTCGGTATAATAGGGAAACTAGCAGGCATGCAACCGTGCTGGTCCTGATGTACGGTGCGTGACGCACAAGCATGCTCGACTCCAGCTCCATTTCTCGCAGTGGCGGCAGTGTCGCTGTAGTTGTCGTCCGTCTCGCTGCTCTTTGTTTGGCGGAGAGTAGCTTCGCTGCCCGAAGCACTCGCGTAGAGTACACCATACCCGCTAGCATGTACGAGTAATGTTCCGCAGTCCAGAACTGTCGCACCTCGGGGTTGATGCCTAACACGGCCAGAAAATGGAATCAGCCCGCTGCTGAATGGCAAGCTGCGGGTCCCGGTGGGTATGAACGAACTCAGCGAGTCGGGCAATGCTGCCATCTGCACCGCTCGATCGGCGTCGTCCAGAGCAGACCACAGCACTCCCGCCAGCCTTTTCTGCTCATCCTTCCACGGGAACATGTCACAGGCATCTTACGTGCGGCTGCTTTCATTCTGCGTGGCCGACGCTGCGGTGCAACACTGCCATCGCTGTCACCCTCGTCCTCCAACTCATCTCTAGAAGCGTCACTCTCGCAGCTACTTGATGCACTGCTGTTATCTTCTGTTCCTCCTCCTGCTTCTCCTCCTACTTCTCGAGTTTCGTTTTTAATAACGCGGAGATAGTAGTACAAACTTGACCATGTAACTTACTGTACATACCTTGCCTGACTCTCCGGCTTCTACAGCCGTGCCAACGGTCGCAAATCTACCTCGTGCTGTTTTGCGCTGGAACCCCTAGCTGAAGTCTAAACGTCGGCTCTGCTATGGCCTAGGGCCCAGGAACAACGCGTGTTGTGTGTACTGTATGTGATTGATGATCTATGGTAGCTAACGGCCCTCTACGAAGGTAAGTGGGCTGCCGTGCCAAGGCGCCAGCCTGGTATAGGACGCCAAGCCCACTCAGTACTAGCTACGCAAGATGAGTGAACAAACAGAGGAGGACATAGCAGGCTCTCCCGGGGTAGCAATGCGTGGACTAGTAGGGGTCGTCAGCTCTCATTGTATAGAACCCTCAGCTGACGTTGCAACATCGGCTCTCCCTAGATAGCAATCCTTGGCCGAGACGACATCCGATCTCATCGGATAAGAACCCCTAGCTAAAGTCTAATCGTCGGCTCTCCTGGAAAAGCAATTTATGGACTAGTAGGCGTCGTCAGCTCTTAGATATAATATAACCCTTAGCTAACGTTACAACGTCGGCTCTCTCCGGATAGGAACCCTTGACAGAGACATCATTGGATCTCATCGGATAGAACCCCTAGCTAAAATTTAATATCAAGACTAAAAACAGGCCTAGGGCCAGAGAAAAAGATAGAGTTTGTTTTGACATCGTCCGAAAGCGCGGACACGTCCAGCTCGGACGCCGCCCATGCGAAGGCCATACGCGTCGTGGTGGTGGTGTGAAGGGAAACCACGCCCTGTCTCAAGAGGCAATATGTCGCATCAGATAACCGCGAATTTAGGTAGCTGGTGCAGCGGAGAGCACGAACACTGAGTGCTAATACACTTCACTCGGCAGAGGAACAACCAGGCAGATCTAGCAAGCACGATCCAGATAGGTGAACACCAGGCCGAGCTATGTAGGAAGTCCATTCGAATCCCAGGTGTATAGGCCAACCCTAAACTCGAGTGGAAAGAACAGATGTAGACATTAGTATCGAGGGGAACACGCCTACACGATGCACTTAGCCGGATCACAGCATCCACATGGGGACCGTTGATGCGCCTGTCGAGACTCCTGTACACAGCGGTGGTGCGACCGGTTATAATGTACGGCTCACAGGTATAGGGACTGAAAGAGAACGCCACGCAAATGGCGAAGAGCCTCAAGAGGCCTCTCGGGCAGACCCAGATGCACTGCTTGCGGCGGGTGATGGGTGCGTACAAAGGCATGCCCCCTAGAAGCAATACACCGGGAAGCAAACGTTCCCCCACTCCGATTATGGATGGAAGCAAATGCCTTATAATATGCCAACCGGTGCCACACCGAACCAGCCCAGGATGCAATCCGGCCCACGATGCAGAAAGTGGGTGTCGCTGCACCCAAAAGGAACCCAAGACCCCCGACAAGGAGCGAAGCAGCCGGAGTCAGAGCGACCGAACGAGAAGTAGAAGGGAGGGTTCGCCAGGCCTCGAGGCTAAGTGAGACAACGGGATCTAGACAGAGAGGCGCGCGTGAGTAACAAACGACTGCCGTCGAAGAATAGATGAAAGGGGAATGGGAAAAGGGCTGGAAAGCCAAAGCGCGTGACAAGTCTGAAGCAACGTGGAAAGGCTCCTGGGCACAGAAGACAAAGGAGCACAGGCGACGGCACTGTTCCTCCTGAGGACAGAAGCGATTGGACTCAACGGTTGACAATGGCTGGCGGGGCGGAGGGTTCCGGGCGTTGATGGGAGATGCCCGTGTTGCTGGCGCTGGCATACAGTACAGCACACCGTCTTTCACTGCCTCAGGCACAAGAGACAAGATCTACTCAGACAAACGCGAACGCGGAAAAAAGCCGCGGAGGCACTCGAGAACGGCGACGAGGCACGGGCGGTCGCAAGGTGCTTTGTGAGATGTAGCGCGCTGAAGCAGTTCGGGGTAGCCAAGGGGGCTCGAAAGAAAGGTCCTAGATGAATGTGGACACGCAGAACTACTACCTAGTGAACTTACGGGAATGGACGCAAGATGTGCAGTGCAGCAACATACTAATAAAGTGACTTCTGTTTCACGACCACAGGTTGATATGGCATGGAGGGGTGAATAACTTACTTATCTAGCCACCTGCGGCACCTAGTAGCAGCGCCCCATCTTACCTTATACAGAGTTTACCTTTACAGCTGACGCACTCACGTTAGCAGTGATGCATTAGTGGGGTGGTGTGATCTGCCCCACATCTTATCGATAACGGGCCCTGCAGGACTTTAGACAACAACACAAGTCGTGCACCTCCACGCTCCACATTGTCCTGTCAATGCTCAATGCATGTCGACGCTGTCGTTGCCTGGATCTATGACTTGCAATTATCTACACTTTCTCGCTCTTCTCAGTCTCCTCATCCTCTACAGTCGCGAAAACGAAAGTGGCCAGACTATTGCGCGTGCGAGCGGCCTCACAAAACGCGTTGTGTCGCGTTGGCTGAAATGGCTTCGCCACCAGACGCGACGAGAGCCCTGGAGAGGAAACGTCCACGCACGCCGTCACCGCCGAAGCGCCAATTTCCTACCGATGCTCACTCGTCAGACCCAGACTCGCCGAACGAAGTTGATGGGCGCACGCCGCGCCAAACTACCCGCATACACCCTATCCCCGACTTGTCTCGCTCCTACATCGACATTCTTGGCGCTGGTGCGGAATCTGCTAGGTCGCCCCTACGAAGTCGTAGTCACACTCAGTCGCAGTCGCAGTCAGCATCCTCAGCGCGCTCAACCAGTCCCAAGAAGGTGACCTCCTTGTGGGACGTTGGAAGTGGGGTCACATATACGTCTCTTGCCAACTCAACAGCGAGTCGGCGTGGGCAACTGGGGCCTACGGGGATGGCGCTACTGGATGTACTGGAAGATGTGGCAGACGGGCCTGTTTTTGCTTCGAGTCTGAAACCGCAACTGCGCGAGGCTGGAATCGAGAAGATCAAGGCCCACCAGCTCGATGGTGACGACCATCGGCCTATGGCAGAGCTTACGGCCGAGCTGTGTACCATTCTGACCATCAACACCTTATCGCATCGTTGTGCCGAGGCTCGTGACCATGAGAGCGAGTGGAACAATCGCGTCCACACCAAGGTCTTAGAGCTTGCTCTAGGGAATGACGAGGCACGCGTTGGCTTTCGAAGTGTGGTGGCTGCCAGAATTACACCTGCATTCCGCCCTACGCACTCTCCGGGCCTTCCCACCGGCAAGATTGTGGACTATGCCATCTTTCTTGAACCCTCCCATCTGGCTCGAGATGCCATTGCCCCTCTCGTCCCCATTTCGTCCGCGTCTATAAATCACGTCGGCTATGAGGCTCTGCGGACTCGACCTATTGCTGTCTCGATAGAGACCAAGACTGAGAGTCGCACTGTTGAGGAAGCGAAGGTCCAATTAGGCGTGTGGCTTGCGGGACAAGTAGCTCGGATGGAGGACCTAATCCAGCAGGCTGGCGTACTGGAGTCATTTGAACGTGTACAGGACGGGGAAGCCATATCCGAACCAAGTGGGCACGGCAGACGGAGAAATCGAGCATCCAATGCGCACATGCTCATGCAAACGCAACAGCAGAACCCAGCGCCCACGACGAACACCTTCAGCCTAGATGCCGCGGCCCTTCTCTCCCAAATTGTCTTTCCGCTTCTCGATGTGCAGTCGGAAAACTGGTCACTCTTCTTAGGGCGGGTTTGTCCCGACTTGTTAACATCGATGTCGAGCTCGAACATTCAAAAGCCTTCCTTGCCGATCCAGATCTTTCACTCCATTCCACTGGGCAATACTGCCAACATAATACAAACCTATCGGCTAGTAAAGAGCCTCAAGGCGCTACGAGCGTGGATTGACACCGACTTCCGCATGTGGTGGGACAAGGTGCTTAACATTGATGGAGGTGGAGAGGGTGGTAGCTAAAGTTCAGTTGATGCCTTTACAGCACGGCTAATGAATACCGTATACAAGGTCACAACAGACTCGATGTAGACAAATCTAATGGACCCTTTGTTCAAGTTTCAGTCATTCAATCGTGTGTTTGTTGAATAAGTACACAACGCGCTGCACGCGTTTTGATGGGGCTAGCGGATGATGGTTTTTGCAGATGCGGAGCGCAGCACGTTGACTACCACGCGTGGTGAAGAGAGCAGCTGGCTACACTACAGATGCATATACCCACGACTAACTGCCAACAAGCTTGACCCCTAATACAAATATCTATCCTACAATCTCACAGGGACACGCTTTTACTCTTATTATCTTTGTGGACCATACCTACTTGAATTACAGTTGTTTCAAAAAAGTATCTGTCGCAATATCAATATCCCACTATTTAAGCCTTCGAACGTGGAGTGCAAAAAGTGTTCACTTTTGCCTCCTTTTTCGTTGTCACAATCTTCATACAATTTAGAAAAACTTTAATACTAGGTGTAACGACGCAGGTAAGTAGGAGGTCCGAAAGGTATCCGATACGGCTCAAAGGCATATGGGAGTGCGCGCCTATATCGAAGGTTGAACGAATTGATTCCTACACCTATAGGTCTTGTACGAAAGGACAAGAAGAACTTGTCAATCTATCTAAGAGCATAAGGCTCCTTTTATATGTGGAGGCAGAGGGGTATCGGATCCAGATCGGAGCCGAGTCGGTGAGGACGTTGCTCTAGCTCTAATAGCTTAGGATGTAACGAACCTTCGTTACACTAGGCGTTTTTTATTTCAATTAGTAGATAAGTAGAAATAAATAAAAGTAGGTAAGTACCTTTTCTTAGCGTTTACTAGGAAAAGGTACTGATCGTGCCGTGACCCCAATCGCGCGGTGCACGGATACGTTACCTGTGGGGTACGTTATTAGAAAAGCGAATTAAGAATAATAGAACTAGAGATAGGGGTAGGCCAATATACAAAACGTACGGCTCCGGAAGCCGGGAAAATAGAGTACACGCCACTACTACGTATACTGTCGTATGCTGTTTATCCTTCCCACACTTGGTCGTCTAGATCTTGGCCTTGGTCAGCTTACCTCCTAATTGACCGATGACGCGACAGTGCTCTAAGGCAATCTGAGACATTATCTAGCTCCCGGAGTCGTGAAATTTGGCAAAACAGTCCACCGCCAATAGTTAATCTAGCACCCCTACAGGCAAATGCTGTAGGGCCTAGCACATTAACCCCACAGCTGCACGGTTGGCCCTATTACCATTCGAACCCTAGTCGATATAACGGGCCGGCCACGACGCTAACGTAGGGGAGGACACGGCGCTCACTCTACTAGCGGTCTTACCACAGCCACGATTTAAATCCTTAAATTACCAGGGACAGATCCCCAACCTCCTCTCTTATTATGACCTAGGATAGTCCAAAACATTCCGCATTCACCTGGTAATGGCCTCTTCGACGCCCACCTCGCCTGACCCACCCTTTCTCTTCCATGCCCAAGGACAGCTAGCGGTTACTACAGAAGAGCAGCAGACAGTACAGGCTGCCCGCGCCCTAGGTAATGAACGTGTCGTATGGCTGGTCGACCCCGATGACCCCGCGGCCTCGGCGTTCGTTGCACCAACGCCTGAACTTGCACTGCAATGGATATGCAAACAAGCGAAAACCCAAAAGGCTGTCATGAATTTCGTGCGGCATACGAGGAAGCGAGCTCGAGACGGTAGAGACGAGGAAGAGGAACAGACGACCGACCGGGAAAGTGAGGGGAACTTAAATCCAAAAAAGGCCCGTCTACATACGACAACAACGAGCCACAACCGGCGGGCAGAGCAAAAGCGCCAACAAGAGGCCAAGGAGCTCTACCGTCAGATATGGCACAACTCGCAAGAGGCCGAGCGCGATCAACGACGCGAAGAGGCATTCACCCGAGAGCGCGCTCGCTGGCTGGCGTTCGCCGGCAAGCAACCAGAAGCCAAAGGGGCTGGTGCTGCGGCCGTGGCAGAAACCATTCGCCGCGCCACTACCATAGGCAACACAGAGGCTATCCGTGACCTGCAGTCTACTCTGCGGCACTGGCGAACTCGGTATGCAGTGCCTTCCTCCGCGTCGTCTCAAGTAGGGCCATTGGAGCAGCGTCTCGTTGCTCTTCGAGACGGCGGAAGTGGCCAGCTAGCACGATACCACTACCTACGGGTGGAAAATGCAGATCAAATGAGCGCAGGGCTAGCTATAGGTCGGCGGTATCACGCGGCCCGCCTCCGTGAACACTACAATCGCTGGGTCGGGCGCGAAGTGCAGCCGGAGCGCCGGCCACCTATTACCAAGAAGAAGCTAGGAGAAGTGCAAGCCAAGTTCTTCTTGTTCGTGCGGCCGAACGGCCAGGCACAGCATGGGGATCGCGAGTATGAGACCTTCCTGCGGACGATCAAACATGGCAAGAGATGGCTGCGATTGGAGCGGGAATTTGGATGTGGTATCTTTGCTTTGCTACCTAAATCGCGTGTGTCCAATACGTACGTGGAGCGTACGCTAACAGACAACCTGTTTCTCTTGTGGCTGCGTGTGTTGTCACATTGCTCTCCGTTAGTAGTCCGATTAGCCAAGGACCTGACATCTGTCATCGCACAGCTAGCAGATGACCTCCCACCACCTGCGAGCCGCCTACGTCTAGAAGACATGGGAGAGGAACTACCGGAATCAGAAGAGCCAACCGAGGACCTTGTTCACCTCGTAGAGCAGGCGGGCAAGCACCCGCGTGTGTGTGAGCTACCTAATTCAGACGAAGAGGCCAGTCCGCCGCGGTCAGTCTCTGACCTAGGAAGCATAAGGAGGCCATGTACCGAACACGAATGGGAACAGTGGACAGACACCGAAGAGAACGAACTGGTAGAGAGCAGAATAGATGATAGAACAGAAGGAGACTCGGTTAACGGCGAGACGAGCCAGACGAACCAAACAAAGGAGGGACACCCTCTGCGTCCGCGTTACCAGCTTGTTGGAAGCCAGGGAGACGAAGGAGTCGAATCAGAAGATGAGAACAATGTAGGCTCTTCATTGTACGATGAAGAAGAGGTAAGTGATGGGCTACTAGTTCTAGCAGAAGCAGATATACGTTAACTAGATAATACTATACTTTACTAGAAATAATTTTATATCTACTTAGGAATATATAGTAGATAAACTATTAGAAGATACTATACGTAGACTATTATAGACTACTAGAAACTACTATATATAAACCACTTATACTTATTATACGTAGACTACCTATAATTACTATAAGTAGACTACTAGAAACTACTATACGTACACTACTAGAAACTACTATACGTACACTACTATATTAATAGTCCTACTACTATTTACTATTAGTTTAGACACCTACAGATAGGTATTAGAAGTAGATTATTATTCATGCTAGCTATAGAGTGCTAGGGACAAAACATTGCCTAACCCAGTGGGCCTAATCCACCTTGACCTAAGCTATCCTTGTGTCACTTAGTCTATGTCAAGGGCCTTACGCCTCCTCCCCATGGAGGCGCCAGTGTCTCCTCTCCTCGTTCTCCTCATCCTCATTGCTCTCGTCATCGCTGATAGAAATCACATGTTCCTTCTGCTCCGGCTGAACGAGTCCTGTCTCCCGCATAAACGAGGCTAACAACCTCTGTTCAATAACAGACGCCGCGTTTACCAGGATAACGCCATGCACAAAGGGTTCAGTCTGACCACCGCGATAGATCCGAGCGAACAGTTGGATATACTCACTACCTTTGCTAAGGGTATCTATGACGAAGAGGTGGCTGGCGATTTGCAAATTTATGCCCACGCCCATAGACCTTCGAGTTGCGACCATGATCCACGCCGTTGGATCCGAATGAAAAGTACCTTCGGCTTCCCTCTTCTGTACATCGGTGCGTGCCGATGTGTAGAACACCACTGCCTGTGTCTTGTATCGCTGGCGGAGCTGGTAAGAGTAGATCGCGGTGGTAAGTATGTCATCGAGCACAACAAGGCACTTCTGCGAACTCCCATCCATCCGTTGACCCACTTTAACGGCGTCCAAATGTGTGACCAGAGAGCGATACTTGGTGCAATTTTCCAGATCGCACTTCGCAACTAACTTAGCAACAGCTGGGCTCATAGGGTCTTTGACCATGGCCTCGAGTTTGGGATTGTCATGAATAAATTTGTACTCTTCTTTACCGCCTTTGGTTAGATGGTGGACCAAGGGAGCAATGTTCTGGGCGACACGGGCCGTTACATAGGATTGGGATTCGAAGAGCAACTTCCGGATAGGCTTTGGGTTTCCCCGGGCCCTGCCGACCGCTTCCCACTCAAGCATGTCTTCTCGATACCGTCGCTCGACTTCTGAGCGCACCGAGCTCTGCAGCCCGTCAATAATAGCCGCCTCTTCCCTTCCAGGCTTGCAAATTTCTACCAGGACCTTCAAAGTGGTATGGTAATCTATCACCGGATATTCGTTATACCACCTGGTCTGTAGATCGCGTCGGATGACAAATCGCGGCAAATAACGCTCGAGGAACGCAACGATAGACTTCCGACCCTCTTTAAGCTTGGGAATCATACGATACTTCTCACTGTCACGATTGTCAAACCATACCTTCAACGCGCGATGCTCAGCCAGGAGCTCGTTGATTCTGGTCGTAGTGAGATAGCGCAATGTAGGGTCATCCTCCTCCCACGTATCAAGGAGCAAATAATCAACGGCGAACTGAAGAGCTTGCAGCGGATGAATGGAGTTTGGGGTACCAGATGCGCCCCATATACACATCGGATGCCCGTATCGCTGCCGATGCAGATCATCGAACCGCTTAGTGAATTGCAGACGAACGGTGCCATGCTGAATTAGATGGCATTCATCGAACCAGATGCGTGCGATGGGCAAGGTGTTCGTCTCTGGCCACGTGTGAGTGAACTTGACTTTGGTCTCTGTAGAAGACCATGTTGAGAAGCGATGCGCCTTGAACAACTCTTCGACTCTTTTTACCATGCATTGGTTGGAGGTGATGATGATGTACCGATTAGCTTCCCATTTAGTAGCTTGCCTACTACCCAAAGCGGGCCGGTCCGAGCGCGGTACGGAACGTTTGTTGCGTGGAACGACGCCTTTGTACACGGTATTCCAACGTCCTCTACGCAACGACTTGTTCACTTCTCGAGTAGCTTGCTCTTCCTCCCATGCAGTAATGTCCGACCAATTTGGATCCAGAGCGATGGCATTAATCTCCTCTCGACTAAGCGGTGCTATCAACGACGCGGACTCCGGTACAGACCATTGGATGGGAACACGAACGGACCAGTGCGGATCCTGTAGGATGGGAGCGTCTTGGAACAGATTCTGTACCGTCTCCTTCCAACTGGACAGCGCGGCAGGAGGCGCTACGATAAGAGCCACGCCAGGCCGGGGCGGAATGTCAAAAAAAAGTTCGGCCCGGTGCCAGGGAACACACCAGCAAGCTATTCTTTGTTCTGACTGAACGGGGCAATTTGTATGTGTATATCTATCGGCGTCTTGAGGAAAGTGGCGAGGAATTTGCGTACTACTGCCATCGCGCGGCTGTGCCCACTCCTTCGTGACCTCGACATAATTTCTACAATGGATTACGTTGATGAGTGCGTAGGTGAGGCCTTGGATAGTCTTGCCAGACCCAGGAGCGTCGCCGTTGATGCCGCCTCGCAGTATAGATCGGTCCTGTCGGAAGCTCATGGCTGCGAAGAGTAACTGGTACCCGTACAAGTATTTCGACTCATGCAGTCCCCAAGGCGCAAGAGACACACTGCCCCCCTGTTCGACGACCTGCATGTCAAAGGCAGGTAGCAATGACCCAGCCAACTTAAGCTCCTCTGATGTAACTCGACCTAGCTTCGCAGCAAGTGCGGAAGAGACGAACTGTAGCCCACGAGCCGGTACATTTTGTTTCTCACTGCCCGGAGCTGTACTTGCATCATACAGCATATGGCTTGAAAGAGCATTAGCCACTTGCTTCGCGCGGAGTTCCCCCATCTTAGGGTCACGCATGGCCATTTCGTCGTCGTCTATGTCGTCGGAAATATGGACCACATGGTCGTCGATACCAGTCTCTTTGTCGTCGATACCAGTCTCTTTGTCGTCGATACCAGTCTCTTCGTCCTTGTCACCGCCAGCCTTTGCCTCGTCATTTACAATATCTTGTAACTCTTCGTCCAGAGTGTGCGCTGGGAAGTCGGAAGCATGGTCTGATTCGTTGGAAGAATCGACATCGTAGAGGTCATTATATGAGTCATCCGATTCATCGTCTCGGTTGTCCACGTCCTTGAAAACATTTGAATCCCCACTGGTATCGGTAGACGACCGTGAGCTGCTGTTGTTCGGACCACTCTGAGAGCTGTCCTTGACCGGCAAGGTACCGTTTTGCAGTTCTTCTAATCTCAACAACCTAGATAGTGAACGGCCATGACAAGGTGACAAGGGAGTTGGCCTGACTAATGATAGTGGAGAGTGTTCCACGCCGTCCATGTCACTTTCATGGCGCGGCCGCTGGGTCGGCAGAGGTGACTGGACAGACAGACCGTTGAATGGCTCTTCCTGCATGTCTTCCATATTTGTATCATCTAGTTGTTCAATGGATTGCGTAACCGAATTAAGATCAACGGACAATGCTCTCATCGCCTGCGAAACATCCCCTACTTGAGAGGTGGCAGTAGTCTGCGTAGCAGTCATTGGTGGTGGCAGGATAGCAGTCATTGGTGGTGGCAGGATAGCAGTCAGTGCAGGACTCTGCGTAGCAGGAGGTGCGGGAGTCTGCTCAGCAGTAGGTGCAGGAGGCGGAAGAATGGTAGAGGACGGCGCAGTGGGAGGATGGTATGGGCCCGTAAGTGATACCCAGGCCAGCGGTACCTCTGCTCCCATGGTCGAGAGAGCAGATCGCCAAACGGCCGCTCTTGTTATCGGAGACGCCTCATAGCGCTGAGGCGCTAGATAGAGTCGGCGCGGATCAGAGGGTTGGTGTAGACCTTCTTCCTCTATCCTTTCCCAAATCTTGTCCCAGCTTGGTTCATTTCCGTCGGCATAGAAGCGTAGAGCGACTGGGTGGGTCTCAACAAAACCACCTGCCTCCGGGCGAATAATGGATATGAGGAGGTTGAGATTGTATGTTCCAAAGGACCAAGAAGTAGCTGCCCATGGGCTCGATGAGATGCGCTCTCTGGTCTGGTGGCTACCATCGTCCACGAATGGGGTGAAATGATTGTTGGTACCCAAAAACGCCGAGTCCGCTGCAGGTGGGCCACTCGGTCGCATATGCGCATTGGTATCTTGGACATTATTGCTCGTGAACGGGGTTGAGAATATGGACAACCCAGTCAGAGGGTCGTTGGCTACGGTACCCGGTCTAGAGAAAGCGGCGCGCTTGCCTACCGGACCGCCATCGTTGTTCTTGTTGTCGTCTTCGCTTCCCTCGCGCCTGCGCTTTGAAGCAAGTCTACTCAGACTAGAAGCCGCATTCAAATTTGTGGACAGCCGGCCGAGTAACGCGCAGATGATACCATCGACGCATGCAGTGGGCGCCTTTGACCAAACTGTGGGGTTTGCAGTGTGTTGGCGGACAACCTGAACTGCGCGCTGCTTGGACGCCATCGCATCCGGGCCCTTCAGGTGGACACCGCCATTGAGATGGGCCTTTATGATTGTCTCGAGAACAGCTTTGACCCCGTTTAGCTCCAGTCGCGTCAGTCCCAGAGCAGTGCAAATGTCGGTGTCGTTAAGGCCGCTGTACTTCGTCCCATCGGGGAAACGGGTGGTGTAGTATTGGGCCTCTTTTGCAAAGGACGCAGAGGCGGTATCGCCTGTTGCTCTCGCACTACCCTCCATCGAACCGTAGAGGGTAATTGAACTGCTAATCGAGCTGCAGCGTGCTGGCAAGATGGCCGGGCGGCGTGTGGGTGAAGCGGGTGGCAGGCAGAGTACTGAAGGCGGCAGGTAGAGTACTGGACGCGGCAAGTAGACTACGGCAGCGTGCTTGGAAGGTGTCGGAGTAGTTTGTGGGTGAGGTGGGTGGCAAGTAGAGTACCGGAGGCGGCGAGTAGACTGCAACACCTGCGACGACGCTGAGGTAAACAAGACGACGTACTCTCACAGTGAAGAGGATACAACGGGCTGGTTAGCGTAATTGACGCGACGTGACGGGATGCGGCACGTGACAGTGAATGTGAGAGAGAGTTCAAGGTTGGGTCCAGAAATATGCGCGTGCGCAACCTCGCGCTGTCTACCGTAGTCTGCGTGTGACCAAGCAAAGGAAGATAAGAAAGGATAAGGTGAATGGGGGTTACCCGTATCCACCGCGCGACTCGAAAGCCGCGCAGTGGGTGGCGGTCCAGTACCGCCAAACTATCCTAATGCCATGATGCAAGCAACTGAGGGCAGAGAGGCAACTTTCTGCCTAGTCGTAGCATACAGCGTGCACCTACTCCCAACAGGCCACAAAGCGATACCTATTCGACAGCCTACTACCACATTAGCATAGTCCGCTTCCCTTTATAGACTTGAGCCTTAGGCCGTTGTTTGCAGATACGCGGAGAGCCTGCCTGGTACCGGCGAGAATCTGGTCGTCGCCTTCGGTGTGGAGGCTAGGTACTGCCGTGTACCTACTGCGATGGACAATGGTTGAGCGCAAGTATAAGAGGGAGCGGGCGCGTGTTGAGGTATGGGTCAAGTGTCGCGACCTCCCGTTCTCGAAGCTGCGTAAGTGTTATCCGATAGGGACTCTTTTCGAGGCTCCGAACCAGCTGTCGCAATCCGTTCCCTAGGCGTATAGTCCGCTCCCATAGACCTATCTCGCAAGGCTCGTGTGCCTCTACCCAATGTGTGCAATACACAAGAACGTGTGGGGTAGATCTAATCCGCGCGACGGCAGCCCATTACGCGGTGAACGGAGTAGGGTATAGGCGCGCGAAGAGGTAGATAAAGGAATGGTATAGTGACGGTAGTAGAAAAGAAGTAGCCTAGTGTGGCAAAAAGGAGCTTCCTAGGAGCGATTGGGAGATAGATCACTGTATTGCTACCTAACTACCATGTTCCCTATTTATCCACCAGATGGAATTAAGTTACTCCGTCGTCCGTACGAGGTTGGCTGAGTAATCCATGATCATCAGGAAGATCCCAATTAACCTTATTGTTATCACACACCCCCCAGCCGAGCTCGTATGTATGCCTTAGGAGGTTCGCAATCTCGTCGCGTTAGTCCAAATAACGTCACATCACTTGACAGCGTGCTCTAGGCTAGCGTGTAAACGCGTAGGATCCCCTCCACAAACAAACCTATACCCCACCGAGCTTCTTTTACCCTCAGACACACCCTACATCTTTGGTTGCTACGTTCTCGCCGCGCTGTCCTGGGCTCATTATAGAGGTAGGTACCCTCCCAAACTCCCTATACAAAGCTCCTTCCTTGCTAACTTTGCGCTCAGGAACACTTGTCGTCGCCGTCCGGTGCTCCTGCTCAACCTGGCTTCACCGCAGTCAATCCTCCCGATCCTCAGATACCTCCTGCATACCCGGAGCTAGGTGTTCCCGGGATAGACACTGAGTGCGAGGGAGCTTCTCAACACGTTCCCCATGAGGTTTCCCCGCTTCCCGATATGTTCAGAGATGATTCCTCTCCTGTTCTTGACGAGGATCATTCACTCGATAGGCTCTTGTCTGCTAAGGCTGATAAGATCTTCGAGGAGACTCGTCGGGGTGAGGAGATCGCTCCGCCCACCAGGGGGTCTTCCCCTCCGCGCAGGAACCTTCGTGCACGAAAAACTCGTTCTGTGAAGCTCTCGATGGATGGAAATAGCAGTGAACATGGTGATCCCGAGGATCAGGATGAAGAGGAGATCCATAACACAGGCACCCCAGGAGCTTCAAAAACACCCAAGAAGTCCATCCGGAGCTCCAAGAATGTTCTCGCGTCGGAGACAGGAACTCCTCGGACTAAGCGTGGAGGGGCGAATATTCAGTATCGAGGTGTTCGTCGAGCTGATCCCTGTTTCCGCTGTGTTCGCAGTGCTATCTCTGGGCAATCTGGTGGTGAATGCTATGAACAAACCAAAGATCTTGGGACTCGCTGCGAACGTTGTATCGGTCACAGCTGCGTCAAGGTGTAAGTATCCCCTGGTTCAAACGTTCTCCTTTTCGTGCTAACATGTTCCTTGCAGTCCAGAATCCGTTAGGCAGCTTTCAGATACTTTCCTCCAGGAACTCCACGGCTCAGCTCGTGCTCTGGTAAGTGTTCCTATCCTTTTTTCTAGAGTTTAGCTGACTTGTATGAAGCTCCTAGAGTACTACCGCTCTCAGCTTCGCCTTTGGAATGCCGACGCTACGGGCGGTCAAGTCCTTCCTGGGAACTTGCCACGGTATCATCCTTCGACGGATCCTGCTCACATCAAGAAGTTCAACAAGGGCTTAAAAGATCTGCTTCCTCCTGAGAGAGCTTCGTCTCCTGTTCCTGAGCCTGTACCAACTGTTCCCAAGACCCCGGCTTCGAAAAAGAAAGGAAGAAAGAAGTTCTTGAGTCCAGAACCTTCTCCCTCAGATGCTCCCGAAACTCCGGTTCCTTCAAAAAAGAACAGGGCGTCTGTTGAGGACTCACCTTCCCCAGTTCCCAAGAGGGTCAAGGTGTCTATTGAGGATGTCCCCGGTGTTCCTCCTTCAGCCAAAGATGAGCGTCGCGACTCAGGAGTTCCTTCCTTGCCTGAACGTTCATTCTCTCGTTCATCCACATTTGCTCCTACTAGCTTCGGTCGAGCTCAAGAGGATCCATATACGGACTACGGTGTTCCTGCTAGAGATCTTAGTCAGACTACTTCTCGGTGGGGAACTCCCAATTCTGGATATATGTCGAGTTCCACCTTTGGGAGCAACCCATTTCCAGGTGGTGGTTTCTCTGCTCGGCCTCCCTTTGGATACCAAGCTCCTCATGGTCGGATTATCACCGATGAGCAGCGTGGTCAGATCTTTGAACATGTTCAGGTGGTCAATGGTATGGTTCGCGAGATCTCCGCTCGCCTGGATGACATTGCCAACATTCTCAAGTGAGGATTCAGATGTTCCTGCTCTTCATTTCTGTACATTAGACATGGTAATGCTTCCCACAGGAAGTTCTTAGATAGTGTTCATCTGTAGTGGGTGACTCTAATCCACATAATCCTTGATTACCATGCTCGTGTCTTGAAAGTTCAACTGTGCTTTGAAGCTCTCAAACTTTTGTTGTGACAGGTTCTTGGTTAGTCCATCCGCGGGCATGCTGTTCGTGGGCAGGTACGAGACTTGGAAAGATCCCTTTGCATGCTCCTGTCGAAGCCACATGTTCTAGATGTCCACATGTCGCAGTCTTGTAGTGATCCTTTCGTTTTTTCCAACTACTAGTCTTATGGTTTGCTGATTATCGCAGAAGATCTGCCATGCTGTACCAAGATCTAATTGTAGTTCTTTAAACAATCTTTTCAGCGCCATTGACTCTTTGCTGACATGTTCCAGGGCCAGGAGTTCCGCCTCTGTGGTAGAGGTGGTTACCGTGTTCTGACGAGCTGCCTTCCATATGATCGGACCCCCAAATAGCATAATAATGTAGCCATAGGAGGATCTTCTCGTTTCCTCATCGTCTGCAAATGAAGCATCTCCGCATATGACAAGTGCTGAGTCCTTGTATTGTCCGTATTGTATCGCCTCGTACCGTGTTCGGTATAAGTATACAATAACTCGATCAGCTGCTGCGAAGTGCTCTTTTGAAGGATTTGTAAGGAAGTGTGAGAGTTTGGAGGCTGCGAACGCGACGTCTGGTCTTAGCATGATCGCCGTGTATAGTATTGACCCTATGCGCTCTTGGTACCGCTTGATTTCTTGCTTTGTAGCTTCGTTTGTCGACTTTTGAAGCTCCGCTGACGGTAGTGGCGTAGGTGGGAACACTCCGGTGTTCGCGAGGTCGAATTTCTTCGCGATCTTGTCGATATACTCGTCGTGAGCGAGCGTTATGGTTCTCTTGTTCCTATCTCTGATAATCCGTACACCGAGGAACCATTGAGCAGTTCCCTTGTCTTCTATTTTGTACTTTGCTTTAATTGTTAGGACGATCTTTCTTGACTCCTCTATGTTCTGCTTGTGGTAGAACACTAGGATATCGTCCACATAGAAGATCAGGAGTATACGGCGTTCTCGACTGAAGAAAAGACACGGTTCTTCTGCAGACGCGAAGAGCCCCGCTTTCTTCAGGGTGCCCGAGAACTCCTCATACCATAGGAGGGGTGAGTCCTTTAGCCCGTAGAGAGCTCGGTTGAGCCTAACACACTTTCCTACTTGTCTGTAACCTTCTGGAAGATCACAAATGACAGCTGGTTGGTGTTCCCTTGAGGCGTTGAGGAACGCTCCGACCACATCATATTGGTCGATCTCCAAGTCGAACTTCGCGGCAATTGCCATTGCGGTTCTGAACGAACGGGCGGCCAAGGTCGTAGCGTACGTGGATTCTATCGAGTCTGTGATCTGAAGATCTCCTCGGACTACTATACGAGCTTTTGCCTTGATCAGATATCCGTCCTGGTCGACTTTGTAGGTGAATACCCATTTCAGAGGTAGAGGTGCCGTGTTCGCCTCAGATCGATCGATTACTTCCCAAGTTCGTGTCGCGATCAATCCGTCGATTTCTGCTTGCGCTGCTTGTAGAAACAGGTCTTTGTACTGATGAGAGTAGAGATCCTTCCATCTTTCAGGTGGAGGAGGTAGTTTGTCCCGATGGGAACGCCGTGGTAGATTCTTCGACTCTACCAAAGCGGCTGCGATCACTGAGTGGATCGTTTTTAGCCCATCTAGGTTTGGTGGAAGCTCTGGAAAACTACGGAAATTGTTTCTTCCGTATAGTAGACAATGGGCTCCCAAGTTCCTCCCACCCCCAAGATCGTATTCTGGGGGTTGTTTCCTCAGCCTCCGGCTAGACCTTGTAGGAGCTGTTCCTAACTCTTGTTCTAGCTCTTGCTGAGGTGGTACTGCTTCGTCTGAGACCGTAGGAGACTCGGAATCAGGTCGAGGGGCAGATATGAGGTGTTCGACCTCCGGTGGCTCGTGGCTCACCATGCTTGAATCTTCCTGCGGGCTCGCTCCTCCGGTTCGATGCAATTGCCGGGAGCTGCTGGATAGATTTTCACCATGATCCGTTGCTAGATCTTGGTGTCCTGGCTCTGGTGTGAGCTCAGGTGAGAACAAGCCTGTTTGTTCAGTACGCTCTGCGCGATTCCCTGGGAGCTTGCCGGCCAAGCTTGCTCCCCGCACAGGAGCTGTTCCTCGTATAGCTTGAGCTTCTGGCTGGCCATCCAGAGGCTGTGCTGATACGAGTAGCTCACCCCCCAGCTCTTGAGCGGGCTGGGTTTCAGTGTTCTGATTTGACAAGTTCTCATTTCCGTGTGCTGGTTCGTACAGATTATCATATACGCTCTCAAAGATTTCTCCTGCGTCACGGATTTCGTCCTCATGGAGGATCTCGACGACCCACTTTACCTTTTCCTTTGGAGGCTCCAGCTCTTCTCGTTCGAAAAAGAGCTATTCGTCGAAAGTAACGTTACGTGTAGTGATCACCTCGTCGAGTGTGGGGATCCATATTCTGTATATATTGGATGATCTGTATCCCACCAGATATCCTATATGGCCCCTTGGGATCACCTTGAATCCCTTCCGGTCGCGATTGGCTGATCTATCCTTGTTTAGAGGATACGCTCTACAGCCATATGCGAACACGCCGCTCCAATCTGGTCTCAGATCTGCGGTTCTCTTTCTCACTTGTTCTGGTTGGTAGTACTTGAAGTACTGTCGGAACCAGAGTTGTAACTCTTCGTTGGGAGCTCTCATATTGTGAGCGTAGGATGGGCTCATGTTGTATAGCCACGTTGCTGCGCTTACAATCTCCGGCCAGAGCTTCGTGGGAAGGTTTGCTCCGATCCTCATCTTTATCGATTTGGTGATCAGTTCCTTCCCTGCTCTCTCTGCTCCACCGTTCGGCTCATGCGTGTACGGTGGGGAGCTCTCAACATCTATTCCTTCGTCCTTAGCCCACTGTTGGAACTTAGAAATTCCTCTCCATGGTATCGTAGCGGGATCGTTGTCTTGCATAATCTTACAGATCTTTAGTTTGTACTGAGTCTTGATATAAGCTGCAAAGTTCTCAAATACTCGCAAGATCTCTGCCGCGGTTTTTCCTTGGAGGTTGTATGTGTGGAGCTTTCCACTGTATTCACATTTGATTACCAAGATCCAAAGCTCTCCTAAGCGTCCTTGAGGCATGTCGAAGAGATCCCATGCTACTCTCCAGTATGGCCTAGGAGATCTCTCCTTCGGCCTCCTGGAGATTACTTGACTCGCGTGGGTTGTAGCGCAGTGTTCGCATTCCACGCGCTTTGTTCCCTTGATCCTCACGTTTTGGGCGTTCTTTACTAGCGCTCGGAGCGCTACAGGACCTAGATGTCCTGATCTCGCATGCCAGAGATTTTCCGAGTCGGTTCTGGGATACGTTCTCCAGGATCTGAGCTTCCTTTTGTCTTCGTTCACGTTCATTGAGATCGTATAAAAAGAAAGAGGATTGTATTCAATGAATATTAGGTTGTGCTTCCTGTGTAACGAGGCCATCAACAGACTGTTCTCAGGTGTTCCTACACGGAGTGTACAATCATATCCAAGGTACCATAGTCCTGCGTGGAATAAACGAGCTTCTGAGACGATGTTCACATGGAAACCTTCGACCAGGGCGACGTTGTGCATGATTAGATCTTCCGTTCCTTGTCCCTTTTTTCCATTGAGAGCTCCTTTGATGATTCTTGTCCCATAACCGTCAACTGGGTACGACTGAGTTCCTGCCTCTACACAGAACAGTGTGGTGCTCTTCTCAAAAGATCCTTTAACTAGGAGGTCCTTTGAGTTTACTAAGTGTAGAGCTCCTCCACCGTCTAGTATTGTGCAGTTGGACAGTGGATGTGCGTCGAAATCAGTTGTTGAGAACATCCCAGCCGACTGTATGGTACGTAAGAGCTTTGGGTCGATAATTGCCGCTGTTATAGCTCCAGGGAAAGTTACAGTTTTGCTGGTTTTGACGATCTCCGTGTTATCCGGGTTTCCTTGATTGGTCGATCCAAAAGATCCTTGACTTTTCTTCCAACCCCATTTGTTGATTGACGATCGTAATTTAGCAAAGCGAGGTTCCTGTAGCCTTTTTAGGATCTTTTGGCGATCTTCTTCCGAAAGGATCTTCGTCTGCCCAGTTACAGCACATTTGAGCTTATGGCAGCTTCTTGGCTTCCACTTGTGCTGAATGTTACAGGGACACGGCTCGGTGTTCTTATTTTGTTGTCCGTTATTGTCGGAGCTTTCTCCCGTAAAGAAGATTCCTGGGGAGTGGTTGGTTGATCGGTGCTCGTGTTCCTGGAGTAGGGCCGAATAGACTTTGCTGATCTGCTTAAGGTCAAGGATTGGGTTACCAAGCGCTGCTGCTTGAACAATTGATTGGTTCATGTTCCTAGCCCAGGTAGTGTTGTACTTGTGTGACAACGCATCAAGAAAATCCTGGGCTGCGAGCATCCCCTCAACTTCTGGGAGCTTGTAACTCTTTGCTCTTCCGTAGAGGATCGTCCATTCTTTGAACCAGAGAGCTGGGGGCTGTCTCCCTTGTTTGGCCTTGTCGAGATGAGAGCGATATTGAGATCGTACTAGGCTTATGGTGCTGATAGCAGTTGGTTCGAGATCTTCCTTTAGAGCTCTCACGAGTTTCTGAAGCGTGGGTTTCTTGTCTTCGATCATCCCCATCATTATGGGAGAGAGCAACCCTTTGTCTACGGTGCTCATTACCCAGTTCCAGAGGTGTTGAATCCTTGCAATTTTGGACTTCCATTTTGTCTGTTCGTGCTGGTATTCTACGAGCTGCTGCTTGTAGAACTCCAGAGCTGAACCTTGTGGAGTTTCCTCGATCGTCGTAGCGGTCTCTGGAGGGGTAGGACCACCTAGGTAGATGTTCTGGCTCTGGTTACTGGAGTCGGGATCCACTTCATCCCATATGAGTTTGGTGATCGCGTGGAATTTGAACTCCGTGTACCAGGCGGGCCAGTCCTGGGAGCTTTTGAGGGTATAATCCCCCTTGGGAATCTCCGAATCCATGGTTTAGGAGTTCTGTTCGGAAAAAGAGTTTGTGAGAAAAATTGAGCTAGGAAGCTCTTCTTGTGTTGTTTCGCAGCGTAGCAAAGAAGGGTAATTGTCTTCACTTGCTGTGAAGCGCCGGGCTCATAACTGTGGCAAAAAGGAGCTTCCTAGGAGCGATTGGGAGATAGATCACTGTATTGCTACCTAACTACCATGTTCCCTATTTATCCACCAGATGGAATTAAGTTACTCCGTCGTCCGTACGAGGTTGGCTGAGTAATCCATGATCATCAGGAAGATCCCAATTAACCTTATTGTTGTCACAGGATCGCTATAGCTACCAACCGTGATTTCCGGTGTACTCAACTTAATCTCTTTCTCTACCACACACTTCTACAGAGTAATTTGGTGGGTATGCTGGGGTAGCCTTTGCTACCCGCAGCAGGAACGGTTATAGTCTGGCGGTACTGGACCGCCACCCGGCTTGCAAGTGATTGCAGGCCGGTGCTGGGTAACCCCCATATACCTCTACTACATACCTACCACCTCACCCTCTGCGTTACCGACGAAGCTTGCCAACTATCGCAAGGTAAAGGGCGTTGCTGAGAGTTGGCATGCAAGGTAATCTCGTCGGCTTGGGTAAAGTCACCTTCACCACGCGCTACAGAGATCGGTTATGCGCGCGTCCGTTTGCTGCCTCCCACAAAATAAAAACAACAACAACGACAAATCTCGACCACCTCTCCTACCCCACCACGCTCCACCTTACTCCACACCTACTCGCTCACACCATCGCCCGTTAGTCAGGCACACCATTGCCGTCACTTGCGCCTCGCATTCAACCCGACGTGATAACGCGGACTGAGTAATAACCTAACCCTTTGCCCACAAACCGCAGATCCAGACTGACACAACGCAGATCGCAGCAATGTCTTACGCCCCGGGTACCCACTACATGCTGCAAGTGTGTAGTCAAGTAGTCCGCCAGTACGCCAAAGACCATGAGGGTATCATCCGCATCGAGGTCACCCGCGCTCCCAACGACAACTCCGCCCCATACGTTATCGGAGCAGGCCAGTGCTACATACCGCCCCAGCTTATCCTCAAGTGTACCAAGTACGATGAAATTGGTCACCTGCGCAAGGACTGTCCCACGCCCGACCTGACCACGGTGTGCCACAACTGCCATAAGATAGGACACCAAGTGAAGGACTGTAACCAACCGCTTCCCTCTTGCGACATCTGCGGAGGACGAAAGCATTCCAATCCATCTAAATGTCGAGGACCATGCTTTAACTGCCACAACCCTGGCCCTCAGAAGGCAGATTGCACAGAGCGACCACGCAAGCGTGGACGAGGGTGCTTCATCTGCGGCAAGCCAGGTCACAAGATGACGGAATGTAGCCTCCCAGCTAAATACGATGACAAGCCTGCCCAACTTTTCGACTTCCCTGAGAAGAACGCTCAAGCGACATCTTCCCAGGCAGCCGAAGACTCCCAGGCGAAATCTACCGAGCCAGCTGGAGAAGACAACAACACTGGCCTGGACGAAGACGAGGCAGAAGATGTAGCTCCCGCGACCAACACCTTCCAAGAATACGCGCCCGGGGACTATCTGCATGCCATCCTCGAGACCCACGTCGGCGAGGGTAATGTGACTGCACTGCAGATCAGGCTGCGCGGCACATACACCGATTCGTCCCAGAAATCTGGCCGGAGCAACAGCATTGCAATTGGACGATTTACCGCTAAGAAGATCCAAGGCGCGGTCGATTGCAATATCGTTGCACCGAACGACGAGGAGCTGGTCCGGTTGGTTACCGGGGACGCGCTTCACAACATCCAGACCCAAGCAGCTGACAAAACAGAATCACTACTGTACCATATCAGGTTTACTGTACAGCGGGAGCGCCAAAGTGGAACCTACGGTAACACTAATAACCTGGGAGTTGCTCTGTTTTCGGATTGCACACATGGGCCCTTCACGGCGGCGGTTCACAAGATTCGACAAATGCTCATGGACCAAGACAAGGTTACCATTCACTTCTTTACCTTCGCGTCCACCGACATGAGTTTCCGTATGGAGGGGCTGCAGTCAGCGATGGAGAAGGAGTTGATAGATGGCCCATGGTCGGCATGGTGGGCAGAAGGCAAAATGAAGGTCCAACTCGGTCAACAACTGGCAGCAGAGGATCGCTCAGTGCACTCAGTTCCTCGCTGTCTACAATTCGACAGCGATACCGCATGGCTAACCACCCACTTCTATGGCAGGGTCGGAGAGCTAGAAGCTGTCCGGAGTGTGCTCTGCTGCATCAGCTTCTGTAGTTGGCACACGTGGTGGAGGGTCAGGCTCTTTTGGTAGTAAATGACAACCCATTTCTTGCTCTGTACGCCAAGACTACATAACTATGGGAACGGGGTAGCGTGCCATGGTGATGATCTACTCGGCCGTCTGCATGGCGTCGTGTCCTCGTATAATACGCGCTCATATGACGAGGATGGCGGGCGATACGCAAGTCGCCGTACCGTAGCAACGTCTACAGACCGCGCCAGTGTGCCCACGCCGCTGTTCTCCAATATGGCAGCCTCGTCTAGCATCCATTCCCACTCAGCAGCCGGGTTCGACGGCGGCGGATGCGTTCGTGGTGACGGCGTACCTGACGAGGCTGGAGGTAGCGACAGGGAGCGTGTGCGGGAGGCGGGCGGAGTCTGCGACTGCGAGCGAGAGGGCGGTGGAGGCCTCGTTGTAGTAGGCAATGTAACGCGTAATGGTGTACAGAGAGTATCGCGGATCTAAGAGATCCACCGCGTCGCTAGCGCTTAGGAATTGTAAAGGACGGATAAACGAATACCCACGTAAGGAGTGGCGCTAGTGTCTATCCTACAGGCTACTGTAGCGTAGGCTAACAGAGGGTTAGAAGCGTTCCACCCTAGGGCGTCGTAGCTTACCCAATTTAAGCACGTGTAACGACACAGGCAAATAGAGAGATCGGAAAGGATTCCCATACAGCTTAGAGACATATGGGAGTGCACGCCTATATTGTCGATTAAACAGATTTGATTCCTGCGCCTATAGGTCATGTGTAAAAGGACAAGAAGAACTTGATAGCTTGAGATGTGACGAGGGCCCGTTACAAAATCAGTTACAACTTTAAGCTATCAAATAAACTGCGAATAAATACTGCTAACTAATCTTTTTCAAATTATTTGATTTATTTGATTCAAGACCAAGCCAGGCTTAGTAAGTGAGGTGAATGCCCAGCCCCCCTCCCCCTATCCCCAGCCCCCTCGTTCCCCTATTCCCAGCCTCCTCCCCCGCAATTAGTAATCAAACGAATCAAACGAATCAAACGAATCAAACGAATCAAACGAATCAAACAAATACAAATCAGAGGCTCGACCTATCAAATCAACTATAAATACGGCCGTTACAGCAACTAGAAAGACATGACATAGATAGGTAAACTTTTTTTTACAGCGTAGTCTGCCCTGCCTCCACATGGAGAATGTGGTATAGAGTTTTTGTAGCGTAGTCTGCCCCGACTCAACATGGTAAAAGGTTTTTACAACGTAGTCCACCCAGCCCACATTTGGTGTTATAGATAGCGTTTATAGCGTAGTCTACATAGCCTACACATTAGAAGTGTTTGACTGTTTTTGCAACCAGAAAGACATAATATATATAGTCGAAACTTTCTTATTCAGCGTACTCTGCCCAGTTCACACATGGACACTGTAGTGAATGTTTTTGCAGCGCAGTCCGCCCCGCCCACACATAGAATGTAGAGTAAAGTGTTTTTACAGCGTAGTCCGCCGAGCGCACACATGACAGACGTGAACTAGTGTTTTTGCCGTCCATCCATGCTTGTCGAATCCCCATCCTTCCATCAGACCAGTCTAAAGGCAGACCCTTTCCCAACGCAACCATCATGAATGAAGTCTCCACGTTCTTCTGGGTCCAACATCATTGTTATTCAAAGCTGTTTTCTACTACGACCGCAGGGAATATGGCAGTAGAGGCAAGAGGTTCTTCTTTTACGAGCGAGGGGCGGGTTCTTGCCACATGACCGGTTGAGGTATGATTTCCAAGGGGGGCTCTACACATGCATTCGTCTCCAATCTGCTTATGAGGGACATGAGTGCTTACGTGCCTTTTGCACCATTCGAATCACCTCCATCGTATTTTGGGTAGAATCGCCCAATCTCAGACATGCGGCTAGTTTTTACACCCTGTCGCATTAGGTTCATGGAGACATGAGATTGAAGCCTACCCTTTTCGAGTGTAGAAGGAAGAGGGTAGGATGGAGGGTAGGGTGGTAGAGAGAGCGCTTTCTATGTATACGAGCAGATGTACCCGATCCGCACATGGGGAGCTGTTCTCCTGGACCTTGCGGTTTTGATCCGTACCCCACTTGACCTCGACGACGGCCGCAGACATGAACAAGACGACATCGTCTTTCTGGACGCAACCAGGGAACCTCCCAATGGCGTCCAGGCTCTTGTCCAGACCAACCTAGGCCGGCTGCGGTGTTTTCTACCCCATGCACGCAAACATGTCTAGTTCAAGCCCTTCGCCCTGGAATTCATGATCCGCCGGCGCTGTCCCTTATGGTTGCCGCTACTAGTTTCCTAGGACATGGCGCTTATGAACCTATTGTTCACACTAGACATGTAGGCATTTGGAACGCAATGAGGGAAGCTCTCTTTTCGAAATCGCCTACCGTCTAGCCTTGGCCATGAAGTATTTTCGCATGATTTGGTCTATTACGACGGGAACATACGACAAGGAGCGAGAGGCAAGTAGACTGAACGGCGAAGCGACTTTCGCACAAGATCCCGAAATCACCCCATGTAAAGACGGTAACTTGAACCTGGAGATATGCCGTATTCCCGAAATTGTTGCACGCGTAGCTATGGTACCTAGCGAATAGTAGCTTCACTTGCGTGTTCTGCAGTCATGGCCGTCTGCACCCAGAGACATGGGAGAAGGCAGCAATTCATTCAAGTTTACAAGAAAGAGAGTGGAATAGAGTATAGGGTGGTAGAGAGACCGCTTTATATGCTCACGAGCAGATCTGCCAGATCCGCACATGGGGTGCTGTTCTCCTCATACCCGCGGTTCGGAGAGGCCTGTAGCGGACTGGAGCGATGCGTCGGTCAAGCCCGAGACCACCACGCCCACCGATCCCGCCGACGTCCACCCCTTCCGCGCGTGAGAGAGGGTCGATCCGCGCTTCAAGTCCGCTTGCATGTCCTTGCTGGCTCACTCCGCTCACCCAGGCCTGCTTCTGCTTGCCGTCCTTGTATGTCGCCACGGCCGCGTTCACCCTCACCGTTCCCGGCGGGTTGTCATGGACGCCCAGTATCTCCATGGCGTCCACCATGTTGCCAAAGCCGGTGACTGGATCGAAGTTGAGCTGAGGAGGGAGGGGCCGTGCGTAGTAGGGTGCAAATGCCCAAGGTAGCGGAGGTGATGGGGGGCGAGGGCTCATGTGGGTCGTGAGGTGCTTGGTTAGCATGCAACACGCGCAGGGGGCAAAGGAAAGACGTACTGAATCGAATGGGCGATGGTGTCGACCACGCGGCGTGGTCGAGGTAGCAGGTTGCCTGTAAGACGGAGGCTGCGCGTGTGGGCTACAGTATGGCGACTGCCATGCTGTTGTAGTAAAGGCAGGTTGAATGCCAGTGTCGCAGCAAAGCAGCCGATTCCCCATGAGAGAACACAGGTTTTCCGTGCGTGCCGTTGGCATTAAGCCCAAGAGTATTCGAAGGTAAATACGGACAGGCATGCCATCGTGGAATGAGCGAGCAGTGCATTTGCAGATCACTTTACTAAGAGCTCTAAAACTATCTTGATTGACCGTGATCATAGTTCTCCTCAACTGACCACAGGCTGCTGCGGTACAATCGGGAAAAATTGAAATCACTCACTGCTTTTCAAAGATCAAAGACGGATACGCTCACCATTAACAGAACAACCAGCTTCCTCGCCAACATATCGCCCTGTCCCCTGTCTGTCAACTGTTCCTCTCTCGACCCGGCAAGCTCCACCAGACAAACATGTATAACAGTACCGTAGACGGCCATTCTGACTATGTCATGGTGGTAACCTTCGACGATGTGATTCAGTAAGCTGCTATCCCAAAGACGAAAGTCAAAATTTGGCCACAAGACCTGCGCCATATTTTGTCTGATTATCATGCGAGAGTGGCACCTGCTGTCGCTCCTTCAGAAAACCCAATGTTCGTGTATTAGTAAGATTCATCCGTGGGGCGAAACTTGCCGGGGAAAAGACCTACAGTCCTTCTTCGTCAACTGCAAGACTTCCTGTTCAAATGTGACGCTTGATGAATCCCGGAGCCCATTCCCATCAATACAAAATGGGTCTTGGTTGCGCAGGAAATCGCACTCTCGACTGTATCTAAACAGGAACATATCCTTAATCGCAAGCATTCCTTTTTCCATCGTGTCACATGCGACAACGGCTTGGTGAGTTTAAGGAGCTTCTGCTAGAAGCCTTCGACATCTTTTTCGTGCCAACAGAGCTCACCAAAAGAGTCCAGATATTTGTCTACAATGCAGGTTATGTACTCATTGCACCTCATTTCTTCATCAGGTTCGAGGTTTCCCATACCCAAAGGCGGGCTCTACTTCTGAACGGCAATTCGCTACTGTGTCCGTAGACTGATGACGTACTGTATTTCTAACAGGAGCGCCCTCCCTTGTGGCTCGAATTCATCCACTTTCACGGCGATTGCAGGCATGGCGCTCTGTCCACAAGTCATCCGCACCGTAAGTTCACTGTCCATCCATCGTTGGATGTAATTAGCGGCGAAATGCATAAGAACTGGTCCTTCGTGCATCTTGGTAAGAAGTGGCGGGGAAAGGTTTAGAGATAGATGGCTAAAGTTAAAGGGGTCGCAACGGAAGATTCGGCATAAAGAGGAACGATGTAGATATCTAAAGAATTCTTCGTAGATACCGCAGACGTATGGTCGTGGCAGCTCGGAGTGGCACGATGCTACCATGTTGGGTACGTCATGTGCCCGTTCATCAAGTAGGTTCTACTGGAACTGACGAACTCTGTTACCTGGCCTGCGCAGTGAGTCATAATAAGGACGATGCTTTGGGACTATTAAGGTCAAAAAAGCAGAGGATAAGGGGGTGCATACTCCCAGGCAACGTTCACAATGAATATATTGGTTGAAAACAATGAACGTCAAACTAGGCGCGTATATCACCATATAGTCTTTAATTAATCTCATTCTAGATCATCGAAATCATTGCACAGACTGTATGCACCACACTACTGTAAGACAATGACTTTAGTGAAGGAGGTGGACGAGTCGACTCGTTAATCAGCGGTTAATTCATAGATAGTAGCCAATGCAACGAGCAAAACACACACACATGCAGGGCCTTGTTACATAGTAAGCATAGTGACTGCATCTTATGTTTTGCGACGGCTATTGCTGCACTTTGCGCGTAGGCTATACAAGGGTACATTAGGTACCTTACGTCTATTCAGCTGCCTTCCACTGCACGCTAGATGAGATTAGGGCAGCAAGGTGGCCAAGTGCTCGTAATATCCAGACAACCAGAGTAACGGATAGAAGTGCATTTGTTGCAGTACAACCAGTTCTTGTCGTTGTTGCGCATATGCCTGCCGTTAAGACAAGCGACTCGCCCTTAATCCTTAACATATCCTGTCCGAAAGCAGCGATTCATCGCCACATGACATGGGCAACATGCTACAGTGTACCAATTCAGGGCCCAGTCGTTTGCGAGCACTTTCGACAAGTATGGGAGGCCCGACCTGGACAGTGTTATACTCCTGGGTTGCGGCATAGCGCGTATCATCTAGGACATATTCGAGCGTGGCAATCGCCGTGCCAGTATCGGTGGTTCTACGCTCACGACCACCGCAAACGTGTCGTTGTCGAGTTCAAGACGGTTCACTTGTGCTTCGTTGGTGGTGGCAAGATGTCGAAGATTTTGCCCATCTCGCAACGAGTCAATCCAGTGGCGGTGGACACCATGGTAGACCAGGCGGGAAGGCAGCAGGGTTGAGGCGATTTGGGTACTCCGGAGATAATAATGATTGGCTTAGAGACGGCTCAATCTGCCGTTACCTACTATACTCAATCCTCAGTAAGAGAGAGAGCAGCGAGCTATGATATTTGTTGCAGAGGAAGACTCGATCAACGTCCCCGCCAAGTTGTTGATACAGGGATTGGACTCACAGGGTGCTATGGCCTAGGGCCCAGGAACAACGCGTGTTGTGTGTACTGTATGTGATTGATGATCTATGGTAGCTAGCGGCCCTCTACGAAGGTAAGTGGGCTGCGGTGCCAAGGCTCCAGCCTGGGGTGGAAGGCTAGGCCATGCTATGAGCAGGTGGATCTTCTGAATGAAGCTCGCAGGAGAAGCCTGTGCTTGGGATCGCCCGCTCCGATCAATGAAACCATGTAAGACTATATCAAGGTCGCCAACACAGCCCACGCAATGGCGCTGTAATACGCAGCCTAGTATCCGCGCAAACAGGCTTGATACAAGCCCTGGCCACCGTTGTTGTCCGTGACGCTGTTGGCAATGACGGTCAAGACTGCCATACCAAACACAGCACCGCCGACATTGAGTGACATCTGCACAGTAAAGTCAGACCTGAATGATGGTGTGCTGGTGGAAAAGAAAACGTACATGGAATACGCCGGCAACCGAGCCCTGACCAGCCGGAGGGGACTATGTGACCACCAATACCATCGAGACATAGTATACGGTTCCTACACTGATGATGTATAAAATCATTCCGGGAAAACTCAGGCGCCAGTAGTCATCAGTCGAGCCAACAAATGCGAGCAAAGCAACGCCTGCAATAGCAGGTAACCAGCTAAAAAGCAAGAGGAATGGTGCCCCAACTGGAGCCAGCAGTTGCGGGATTATCATGTTGAGTGCGAAGGCGGCTATTCCGAGAGGTAAGAAGCGGATTGACGTTTGAAATGCGGTGAAGCCAAGATCTGTAGTACGCGTTAGGCAATGCTCGATCGATACCGAAGGAAGGCGTTGTGACACGATGGATTACCTTGCAGCTGGATGGTCAGGAAGTAATTTGCGCCCTGCCAAACTGCGTATGTAATCGCAGCCAGTGCGCATCCCATGCCAAGCTTGCCTGACGCCCATAGATGTGGTGGGACAAAGGGGTACTGGGCCACTTTCTTTTCAACGACAACAAAGGCAGCCAGCAAGACGACAGCAGCCACTAATGTCCCAGTCACACTTGCATCAGACCAGCCAGTCACATTGCCGGCCGTGAGTGCGTAGACGAGGAATATCAGACCTGGAATCGAGAGCCTAGTTCCTGAGGGGGTGAAAAGTGGAGTGAAAGTGTATTGAACTGATTCTGTCGGAAGGGCTACCTATATAGGTTCTAAGCTAGTCTCAGTTGGGATGAATCCTCTGCCATTACCTCTTCTCAACTACGCCATGGTAATCGCCAGTGACGTATTGGTACAGGTACTAAGGATGAGCCTTCCAACAGTCCCTCGAATCCGAGTACCATCCCAGTAACCCCGTTCAGTCCCCGTTGTCGGCAGAGGCCACATGCTGAATATCAAACTCGCCATCGGCGAATTAAGAGCTTCAGCTGACCACACCAAGTGGGAGGCAGCATGAGACGCTGCCATATACTCTGAATCACAGGTACTTCGTGTCACGCATGATTGACGCTTGAAAGACCATGAGACAGTGGCTCCGTTAAGCTTCATGATATATCTTGAAAATGACTTCAGACTGTCGGGGTCCGATGCGTATGAGGCATCTGAATACATGACGAGATCAGATTTGAGATTGGACGCCGTCTGTTTGCCCAATGGCGGAGATCCGACAGTGATCGTTATATTACGCATTGCTTGGATGTATCGTAAGGTCTCGTATGCCAGTGCGAGGTGTACACTTGATGGATTTGGAGTCGTATGAACCTAGCATACTAACCGTGTATGACAGGTCAGGACGGCTGACCACGGCCAAGAAATTGATGGAGCCGATGATCGATTGATATTCCTTCTGTCTGGCTAGATCGACAGGTTCTGTAGAGCGTGGTGCAAAGTTTATTCGGATCAAGTGGGGTTCGTTGTCCATTGAATTTCTCCATGCCGTATCGACGGAGTGTGGAGGCCACGTATGTGCATTGGTGAAGAGTCACACGGTTGTTGTGGTGTTCGATTTCGAGACCTAGTGACAGCTTGGGTCGGCCCATGTCATGGAAGCTGAATCGTGCGCCAGTGGCTGCTAGCATGACGGTGATAGTTTTTGGTATACCGGCCATGAGGACATCGTCAACGTACACACCTAGGATGAGGTCTGGTGATATGAAGATGCATGGATCAAAGTGAGCTTGTTCAAAACCGTTGTCTATCAACCATGTTGACAGTAATGAAAACCATTCGCGTCCCGATTGTTTGAGTCCGTAGAGTGCACGGGATATTCGAATGACAGCGCCATCATTGCCAACGCCTGGCGGGGCTTGAGCGTAGATGGTATGTGTCAGTCGTCCATTCAGGTAAGCAGCATCGAAATCAAGTTATCTCATGGGCCATCGTCGTAGCACGGTAACGGCTATGACGATTCGCAGGCTGTCATATCGATCGACTGGCGAGTAGGTGTCATTGAAATCTATGCCTGGTCGTTGGGAGAACCCTTGAGCAACAATCCTGGCTTTTCGCTTGATGATCTGGGCATCTTCATTTCGCTTGATGTCGAATACCCATCGCGTGTCGACGAACTTGGTTCCCGTCGGTAGACCTTAAACAATTTTCCCATGTGCCTTTCTCAAGGTGATTCTGGATCTCCCGGTCGATAGGAGCCTGCCAGAGATGGGCATTCTTCATTGCTTCGGCGTATGTCATCCATGGCGAACTTGGCGGCAGTGTTTTCTCGAGCTTTGCGCGACGGCATGGTAGGTTTAACTGACCTGCGTGATTGATTCATCGACGCGTTAGAGCTGGAGCTGACGTCTGCGATGATGTGGTCCTTGATCGGTTCGACGGTCGTGGAGCTGCGCGAACGGGTGATCGGTTTGGCACAGGATTCCGGGTCGGTGAAGTCATGATGGCATCGGAACGCCTGACTCCAACCTAGCACGGTGAGGTGTAGCTGGTGTTATTTCAGATCTCGAAATATTGTCCACCAACGGAGACAGTGTAGGACTTGTCCTAAGCTATATCGGTTGTTCTGGAGAGGCTGAAGAGTCGGAACCGCCAATGGTGATTGTAAGGCTGGAACGTGACGTCGCGTGACACGAAGACAGCATTCCTGGACGGGATGTAGACATGGCTATGTCTTGGTGCCGCCACCATAGCCCACGAAAATTCCTCTCAACAGGTATCTGGACGTAGACCTTGATACCGAATGGACGAAGGTGCTTGATGTGAGGTTTCACGCCAAATTGGCGACATACCCAGTGCGTTTGCGGAGTGAGGGGCTATACTTAGCAAGGACCTTGATGTCTTAATAGCTTCTGCCTACAGTCGAAGTAGATCGTCTAAGTGTATAATTGCGCGAGCCAGCTGCATGACGGCGTGATTCCATCGCTCAGCGACACCGTTGACTTCATGGTGGTATGGTGGCACCAAGTCGTGGACAATGCCTCGTGGACTAAAGAACTTCTGAAACGTGTAGTTGACATATTCACCGCCATTGTCAGTCTTGAATCGCTGGACAACCGCTTGGGTGATGTCGGCAGTTTGGGCCGCGCCACCGAACTGGGTATTGGCGTAGGCGACGAAGTCCATGATAGCTTGTGGAGTTTCAGACTTCCGCTTGAGGAAGCGTACCCATTGGTGACGTGTGGGTTGGCAAATGAATAACATGTAGTACCATGCGCCATCGATTGGCCATGTTCATCGTGATGTGTAGATGTCTATTGGCTTCGTGGAACCCGCGATACGACGAGAAGTTGCCGCTCGCCGTCGCGTCGAAGCGTGGCGCGAATTTGGACAGCGCCCAGTGGTTAGTAGGTATGCCATTGTTGTACGCATTCTCGGTCTTTCCATGCGATTCATTGTATCGCGCCGAGTTGCCAGTTGGCAGCGTGTCTGTATGGATCTACATGACGCCACCCGTGTGTTTAGTCCATATGATAGGTGAATGGGTAACTTGATGCCGCCAGGGACGGTGACTGCCCCCTGTTCTGGTACAAGTGATACAAAATCATCGGCGCAGCCAGGCATATGGCACGAGGCGCCTGTGTCAAGTAGCCAGACTGGGTCTGAGTCGTTGCGCGAAGATGGATTGGGACGGCGGATTGCGGCATGTGCACTTACATCGTCAATGGCGCGCTTGCGCTTCTTTGGGGGCGAACAGTCGTCAGCAGTCAGATCGGTTGGTGACAATGATGACTGCCCGCCATCCAGTGGCGAGTCGGCGCGGTGGATCTCAGTATTGAGAGCGCGGAAATCGCTGGTGGCGGTTCTCACGACATTTCTGGATACTGCAAATGTCGTTACTGTCGCTGACAGTGCAACAACCTCAGTCGAACTGTCATAGCCCGCATCATCGAGGTGTACGTCTGCGGCGTTATCTTTTGCCTTCTGTTGCTTGCCTCGACCGTTGGCGCCGGCAGATGACCGGTTAACCCCGCCAGAGGTCTGTGATGTTGGCGCAGATTTGTTGGCAGCCTTCTCGAATTGTTCCTTGTGTCGTTTGAGGACATCGCAGAACGAGTAAAGGTAACCGACGTAGGGAAGTTTCTGCTTCTTGCACCATGTGCATTCGTCAGGTCCAGTGCCGGCGCGTGGTTTGTTGGCGCGGATGTCCTGTCGACCTTGTCGGCTGGTGTTCTAGCGGGCTGCGTATGCGGCAGATGACGAGCCGGTCTGTTCGAGCGAGTGCTTGGCCGAAGTGTCGATGGTTTTGGGCTCGATATCGGCGTACTTGGTGACGTTGCGTGAGCTCAGGTTGTAAACGATGTTGTCCATCGTGTCAGGCAAGGTGGTCAAGAAGAACGAGGCCTTAACTTCATCGGATTCAAACATTGGCTTCATCGCTTTCGCGACGTGACAGACTGTGTTGAGCTGGCGCAGCGTTTGGCCATACGCATCCAGCGTTGGTGGAACTCGTCAAGGTGTTGCTGGAGGTGTTCACCGTCGTGGTAGCGAACGTTGGTGAGCGACCGGAAGAGGATGATGGAGGTTTTGCCTGTATCGCGATCGAATCGATCGCTTAAGTGCTTTTAGGCCTCAGCTGAGGTTTCGCATCAACCTACGGACATAGAGAGGTCATTGCGAACTGATGACAGCAGCATGACCATGGCTTTGTTGTCACCGTTCTCCCATGCCTCGACGGCATCCTCGCTGTCCGCGCCGTCCGGGTTTTCGTCGGCGGGGCGAGGCTTCTTATCAGAGACGATATTCCAGAGCCTGGCATATCTCAGAGCGTGTTTCCATTACTGACGCCATTCAGCGTAGTTGTCACCACGCGCTGTGAGCTTGACCAGTGACCCTAGGTCGAGTTTGAACGGCGTCTGTCTCAGCAAGGCGATGAATGGTCAAGGGAAGATATCAACCGGGTCAGTGGTGTAGTTGAGGTGTAGTTGGTGGTTGGCGAAGCGTCGCAATGGATGGGCTGAGGGGCCAGGTGGCAGGGTCCTACGCGTTGATTGGTCGTGGTGTGACGTCAACACCGAAGACCTGCACTGGCTGCCTGCAGCAGATACCAAACAAGTAACTCTATAGCATCAAGGAAGCCCTGAACCACCTTTTCCAGACGCTTCGTCGAAATCAAAAAACGAAGCGCATTGTCTCCAGCTTGATCTTCAACTTGCTCAAGGCTGTATAAACATCGTCGTCACGAGCCCCAGCGATGTTACTCTTTACCATACCTTCAAATTCCAAGAGTTGCATTGACTGTGGCCATTATGTTTCCGAGATCTGAGTAATTGTGGAGCTGCTTTGGTGGTATAGTAGCTCATGGTGTATTCTCAGGTTGTGCAAACTAAGAATATAGAAGGCTGCGTCAGTCAGTAGACATGCAGATATCTGTGTCCAAACCTCATTCGCCATTATTATCACCTGCCGTAGTTAATCACGCGCGTCGCGTCCATCTCTTCGCCACGTACACCATTATCGCTGCTGATAACGTTCGTCAACCGTACTCCATTCTGCTTCTAAATCTTGCGTCAGCCATGCTCAACGCGACTAAGCAGGTTGGGTCGATTTTCCTCTCGCTACGGTCCCAGTCTCTGGCACATACCGGTAAGATTGAACAGCCCACGCTCAGCGCATAAGGCGCTGAGGCTTTGGCAACTCACGACCGGCCACCGCCTTCTGATCATATATCCACGGGCACATGTGCAGTATTGAAAATTAAAATACACAATTTCCTAACAGCGTATCGGCAACCGGACAATAGGATTGCGGCACGACTTCGAACACGGTCAGATTGTTCACGACGGGTTCGATGAAGCTTTCGTATAATGCGGCTGCGCGGCACCACGACTACAGAGGTTGTTGGAGTGTGCGCTTTTGACATAACGCTTAGCTTCCAGCGGAGATTTGGGTACAGAAGAAGGTCTCAAACCAGACTCGTCAAGGTCATGGCATCACTTCACCTTCACATTCACTCATCACCGTTGAATCATTCGTCCCAGATACGGTTTATTTATCACCCCACGACCTCCCTTCCTCCCCGCCCGACGTTTACAACACCCAACACGTCAATAACCTCGAGATTTGCTACTCCGAAATGGCGTTATCAGATCTACCTACAGAGTTGCATTTTATGTGGCTTGCGAAACTCGACCAAAGCAGCCTCATGGCGGCAATGGGAACATGCCGCTGGCTTCGATACGCAGCCTCTACCTTCGTCCCCGCTTACCTTGAAGTCACAAACCTACGCACCGATAAGGCATTTCTTCTATTCAACCTCGCCCGAGGTAATCCTGAGTGGTGTGACGCCATCAAAAGCCTCACTCTCCATGGGACGAGTGGAAACGACAGAACAAGAGGATCCGTCGTGCCAGTCTTCGAGTCTGAAGCCATCATGAGCGCCATCCGAACCATTATCCCTCTCCCATATACTTCGGCGGGTTCCAAGGACATGGAACAAGTTCTCAGAGCTCACAGTGACTGGCGCAAAGCTGTATTCGGAGACGACCCTCGCCGGGCTTTCCTGACTTTTGTCATTGTTGCAGCAGCGTCATCGGTACAGTCTGTTATCTGTGACGTTTCCGGAAACGAACCAGGCAGCACCATGCTTCAGCTGCTGCTTGGTAAAGTGCGCTCCGACCAAGCGCTCGGGAAAGCGATTTTCCCCCTACTGAAGAGCGTGAGTTGGACGTTGGAAGAGGCTGACGACGAGTTTCCTCTATGGAGAGCTATGAATGAGTTAGCTATCGCCGAGGGGGGGGAGAAATTGCGTTTCACTGAAGCCCAGTTTGAAGAAGGCGAGACAACTCAGATAGAGAAGCTCACTCTGACGAGATGTCGCACGGCAATCAGTCTCGTTAGCCAACTTCTGGAACATAAACGTCTGGTTAGAGTCAAGCACTTATCCATTACTGAGCGCTGGTATGAACCAGAACAAGATTACATGCAGCTGTTCCGCTGTATGAAGACCAACTGTCCGGACCTTGCGACGCTCGTTGTCGATCTTGCGTATCAGAGCGACGAAGAAAATGGATTGATTACGGCGCTGCCACTCGACTTCCTCAGTTTTCCGGCTTTGAATCTCCACAACGTTAGGATCCATAGACATTTTCTCATGTCTCCCGACACAGTCGACATTTTCCCAAAATTATTTGCGCAGCTGCCAGGAAGCCTTACTACATTCACGTTGACTGGTATGCTTGAAAGCCAGGTCCTGCTGCTTGTCAACGATACTCGAGCTCGAGGAAATGTGGGGGGACCTCGGCATCCCAAGCTCAAGAACCTACGGCTCGTAATTGACTTCGACGTAGTTGCAAGTGTGCAGCTCGATCACATCTTGGACCCCATGGCTAATGAGCTTGCTCTGTTGGTTACGGCAGGAAAAGAGTCGGGACTTTGTGTCAGCATTTACATGCGGTGCATCGGCGAGGGTTTGGCGGAACAGGAGTATCTTGGATGTGCTTTGGAGAATGAGTGAACTGCTCTCCTCCAATCTCATGTCTGCAACACTCATGGGTCTTTCAATTACCATTCAAAGTTGCTGGAAAAGATCGTCGCCCTAAACGAAATACTACCATCACTTTCTGTATGCTAGTTAAATCAGACACGTATGGCCCTTTTGGTGTTTATGTGACAAGCTTTCATGGACTACAGCGTCTTAAGCTCTATGACAAATATAATTCTCTTCTCCAACTTTATCGCATAGATCCCCCAGCGGCCTTGTTTAGAACCCTTCACCTTCCGCCCATTGACTGGGTCTTCTCACCCCCGGGTTTGTGAGATTCATAGTATGCTAGGTTCCTGTCTGCCCGTCTACCTGCCCGCCTACGTGCTCAGTCTCCTTTGCTCCTTCTATCAGAGCTTTGATATTATACCCCGTTCCAAGTCGGTCTAAAATAGCCTCAATATATGCCTAGTCGCTATATAGTAATCTATTAGAAACCTAAAGAGGATTTGTTTAGGAAACCAAGACATCGATACAACTGGCGCCAATAGACGAACAACTGAAGATATAAGAAGAACAAAAAAAACAATAGACGAAGAGAAATGAAGGCGATGGCGGCGTCGGCCCAACACGCAGGGGGTGCCTAGGTGGGGTGGTTGGAGAGGACGCGCCAAGTGGCGCAAACCAAGACCGCCGAGCAAACATGACCGCACCAACGTCCACCCCCAGCTTTTCAAGAACCTAACAAGAATATCGGGTAGAATGAGATTGAAGGAGGTGAGAAGTGAGCGACACTAGCACGGCCGGCGACAGTTATCGTGAAACAGATTGAGGAGGCCGTCCAGGTCACCAGCTCCAGCGTACGTGTGACGCAATCCTCGAAAACGCCACGGGGACGGCGAACGCGCAAAAAAAAAACTCGAGGATAATAACACGCAGTGGGCAGATATTGTGACAAGGTTGCCTCCCAACTACCGAGACCGACCGTAAGGGCTGCTATCCCTAATACGAAGGGCCTATTCCCCGAGGAGATCCTAGGCAAGATTAGGAAGGCAATCCCGCAAGCAGTCGCGATCCACAAGCTCTATAAAGGTGGCATACAAACATCTTGCTACCCAGTTGCAGAGGGACACCTTAGCAATGGGAGGAGACCCAAGTGGCATCTAGCTCCTGAGAAGAGCTCACCTGGTCAAATTCTCCGGAGGACCCCCCAACACGCAAGTCAGCAACGGCGGAGCGGTCGCGAATACCGTGAAAACAAGGCGAACCGAGAAAGGGACATAGAGGATCGGAGGAATGGTGAAAATAATATCAATATGACGGATCAGGGACCCCATAGAGGTGCGCACACTAGCGTACCACCGGGCAAAGGCGCGGGCTGAACAGAGGAACACACAAAAGCCTCGCTAATCATAGGCGTAAATCAAGAAGAGGAGCAGAATAGGATTGCACGCGACGGCGTAACGATGGGGGCCGACTATTTAAAGCATGGCTATACTATATCGACCTGGAGCACAAGTAATGCATCCGATGCGGATAATCGGTCCATCGGCCGGCCCACTATGCGGCAAAGGAGAATTGCACGCAATGCGCAGATCACCACGATCCTAAGAAAGACAACAACAATACATCATTCAGATGTCAAAGCTGCAGCAGGGCGCATAAAACCTAGCAAAAGAGGGAATGCGATGCGTTCCCGGAGTATGAAAAGGACATCGTGAAGCGGCGGATAGGATTGTGATATTGTATCATCCAGTAGGTGGGGCCAGAGCCGGCTCTATCCGTTTACCAAGAGCCTAGTCACTTAATGTGACAACAATAAGGTTAATTGGGATCTTCGTAGGCTTATTCCTAGGTATCCTGGCTTACTCAGCCAAGCTCGTACGGACGACGGAGTAACTTAATTCCATCTGGTGGATAAATAGGGAACATGGTAGTTAGGTAGCAATACAGTGATCTATCTCCCAATTACTCCTGAGAAGTTCCTTTTTGCCACACTTAAGCTGCAGGAATACATAGAACTACTGTACGGCAAATTCTCAAGCCGCTCCCATGCTGCGCTAAAATGGTACCATGGGAAGCGGCAGCCAAATCCCCGTGTCCGGACTTTACAAACTACCATACTATCCTATGGTACCATAGGCAATGATTATGTAGCAAGGGCGCATAGCTACTACTGTAAAAACTAGCAAGTAACGGTCGAACAATATAAGGAGTTTAGACTCCAGTGTTGATAATACGTCTACACTACCTATAGTACAACAGAAAGTTAATTTACAGAACAATAGAAGTTGCTTTAGGTCTCAAAGTGTCGCAAAACTTTAAGCTCCATTTACAGCCTCTCGAGCCTCTCTACAAGATAGTCTCCTCTCTATAAAATTTGGGTCAAACCACCCTTCATCTGATTCCACACAGCCTTGATAGGATTCAGGCCTAGGCTATATACTGGTAGATAGGATGTATACCCCTAGAATAAAGCTCCGAAACAGCCACTCTATCAGAGCGTATAGGGGCAAATTCTACATAATCCATCTCAAACTAGAGGGGCTCTTCCTGCTCTGGCTCGAGTAGAGGGGCAAAGCGCTTTAGAGTAGTAGCATGTGTCGAAGCAGGAAGTGGCTATGTCCATCTAACGGTATTTTGGTGATGGATGAGGTCTAGCGTATAGCATAATTCATAGCTTATATAGCTCTCCCATCGAGGACGTAATAGATAAAGCAATCCCCCACATCTTCATGATAGTAGTATCAACTGCAATGCATTGTCCAGGCAATTAATGGGTGTATATGGCCCATACCCTCAGTGCCCTAATAATAAACCGTTCATCATGATCAAGATATTCGTGGGGGCGGCGCTTGCGGGCTAGGGAGGCTGCAGTATAGGAACAATCAACGATCTACTACTCAGGGGTGCACAGCACAATACTGTGTACACAGTACACAATTCATCATGGAGCCTGTAATATATGTGATCATAGTGCTCTAATCTCCGCGTGCGCGGCCACATCAAACCCTATACTATAACTACATTTCTCAAGACCACAATATGATCATTCTCGACAGTTACGGACATGGCGCAACCACTCACTTAGTTCGATCTGCTTTTCACACGGGTAAGACTGTCTAAGAGCACCCCTAGGCCAACTTTTGAAGGTTTTCCGATTCATAAGAAGTGTTAGGGGGGGAGAGGGGTCCAGAACAACGTAGCTTTGTTGGGAATGCTTCAGGCTGCGGATGTTTCAGGGTTCGGATGCAAGGAGGTAGGTGGATACAACTGCGCAACTTGCGCAGCACCTGCAGCCCCCACTACAGCAGGTATTACAGTGAAAATGTATTGTACATATAATAACAACGCTCATGTTTCCCGGCATTGAACATAGTATATGTTGGCATGGTGGTGGAGTTTTGTAGACGTGAAGCCGAAATCCTGCATCATTAATCCCCACCGTACGCTCGGGCCAAATACTCAAATAATAGCTGCCCGAGCCGCCTACTATGATCGGCCCTATTCGTTCCCTCCCGTCGTGCGATCGCTGTTCGTGGATTTACAAGGCGAACATGAACGGACTCCTAGCGTCGAAGTTTCTGGGGCATGTAAAAGACAATCAGATATTCAGTGGCACCCTTTGACGCTAGCAGTCCGTTCATGCTCCCCTGGTAACTGTCGAATGATAATAGGGCCGATATGAGCCCCGCTTTGCTTATTGTCACCTCACCGGGGGCTGTGACTGGATACCCCGCCCGGATACACGCTAGCAACGAGGGATGGAGATGCACCTACGCATCCGCAGTTGTTGCCAACTACTACAGTAGCCCAATGTAGGTTAGTTTGCTGCAACGCGTCTTTGTGATAGTGTCGTGTCTTATTTGATAGCCTTAATTTATATTTTAGCTACGTTAGACGGTAATTTATTGTGTGGTTGAGGCATCGCGTGTATATTACCTAACCTTGATGGGGGCTTGGCACAGTGGCCGATTCGCTCGCTTATACGGACCAGTAGGTACTGTATAACATCGCTTGTGCCTAACCTACCATAGGTAGTCTGTAAACTTGTCCCAGCCACATTATAATTGCCTTGAATACCGAGCAAGCCGGAATCTTTATCTACTATCCCACCTCTCCTATCCCTAAGCTTTGTGCCTCCTACCACCATGGCTTCTACATATGAGGCTGCTCTCGCAATTGCAACCCACTTGTCTGTTAAGACACAGTGGCAGGATGAGGGCCCTAATGTCGATCCGGTTGACAATCGCCACATCCCCTTCCTCCAAACCTGGCTAACTACGCTGAATTCTCCCGTTGCTTCAGAGCCCTCTATCTGGCTTGCAATCAAATCTAACTGGATAAGCTTCTTAGCCGCAACAAGCAAGCACCCAACTACAGTCCTTGCGCCCAATCGAAAGAGAATTCAGTGGGAGCAAGGGACTGAGTCAGATGCACACGCCAGGAAGCGCTTTTGGGACGACCAGCGCGAGCGAGTCTCTATACAAGGCGCAATTTGGAGACTGTTCGACGGCAAAGAGGTTCTTGTTGAACGTTGGCCTCGCGAAACACGTGTAATGATGAGTCGTCACATTGAAAGTAATTGTCAAACATCACTGAAAAGTTTGATGGATAACTTTGGAAAACAACGGCGCTTTAATTCCGTCTGGTCTTCTATGATCTGCTTTCTCCTCTACTGTCACGAAGAAGATGGCTCTCTCGAAACAATGGGCCTTCATCTGTCGGAAGATCTCCAGAACGAATTGCTTGACATTGGTCAGGCCCTCATCTACGAGGATTACCCTAAGCCAGGTGATGGTGGAAAGGCGGGCCTAGTTGAACAGGAGATCTACGACTTCATCATGAACATATTGACCGACACAAGCGCTACTCCGAAAACGAACCCTCTGCTGTGGTGGACTACTGTCCTCGTAAGATTATCGCTTGAGGCCAATGGAGAGGAAGATTTCATTAGCCGCGGCCGTTTCTGCTCGAACATCCTGCCCATGGATCTCAATGTTCAACAGCGGCTCGAGGGCATCGTACACTTTGCTCAAGTGTTTCTGTTGGACCTGGCTTTCAACACTTGGCAGCCTATCCCAGAGACACAGCTGCTTGAAGTACAGAGCGACTTGAATGTGGTAGATAATACGTGGATAGGCAAGTACAACAGCCCCCGCCCTGCTGCACAGAACGATGGGCGTACATGCGAAACACCCGCATGGAAAAGCGTTATCAAGCACGTAGAGAAGACGTTTGCGAAATACTTAGAGGATCAGGTCGGCGAGACACCAATGCGTTGGATAATATCGCTAAGGATGGAATTGAAGAGGACCTAAGACAGGTAGATATCGATAACAGGCCTAATAGAATGTGCCTCAGAATATGCTATCATGCCTGCCTTAAACTACATGTAAAGTCCCTTCATGTATACTATACTGTCGACAAGATAGTGCACTATTAGCAGTTGTGGCAGTGAAGGCTTCATCACGAGCCTCCACCCCTGCCTGCTCGCCGGGGCTTAATTTTTGAGCCGGCCGCGGGATATGGGTAGCACTCTTGATTGCCATCCATTTTCAGGGCTAGTTCATTCGGCAGGTGAGTTGTTACACACTCCTTAGCGGATTCTGACTTCCATGGCCACCATCCTGCTGTCTAGATGAACTAACACCTTTTGTGGTGTCTGATGAGCGTGCATTCTGGCACCTTAACCCCGCGTTCGGTTCATCCCGCATCGCCAGTTCTGCTTACCAAAAATGGCCCACTAGTAACGGTGCATTTAAGTGTCCACGTTCAATCAAGTAACAAGGACGTCTTACATATTTAAAGTTTGAGAATAGGTGAAGGTTGTTTCAACCCCCAGGCCTCTAATCATTCGCTTTACCTCATAAAACTGAATTTGTTACTGCTATCCTGAGGGAAACTTCGGCAGGAACCAGTTACTAGATAGTTCGATTAGTCTTTCGCCCCTATGCCCAAATTTGACGATCGATTTGCACGTCAGAACCGCTGCGAGCCTCCACCTGAGTTTCCTCTGGCTTCACCCTATTCAAGCATAGTTCACCATCTTTCGGATCCCAACAGCCATGCTCTTACTCAAATCCTCCTGAAGACATCAGGATCGGCCGATGGTGCGCCCTAAAGGGTTCCCACCTCCGTTCACTTTCATTACGCGTTCGGGCTTGACACCCAAACACTCGCACAGATGTTAGACTCCTTGGTCCGTGTTTCAAGACGGGCCGCTTACAGTCATTACCACTGCCCACGCCAAGGCGCCCTCTGCAAATGACGACTCGGACCCTGAAAGAGCCAGATTTCAAATTTGAGCTGTTGCCGCTTCACTCGCCGTTACTAGGGCAATTCCTGTTGGTTTCTTTTCCTCCGCTTATTGATATGCTTAAGTTCAGCGGGTATCCCTACCTGATCCGAGGTCAAGAGCTAATAAAATATCTTGATGGATGCCAACAATCATAGCAAGAGGCGCAAAATATGCTGCGCTCCAGGCCAATATGCTGGCTGCCAATTGATTTCAAGCGAGTCCAGTCTGCGCAAGCACAGAGGATATTCACCCAACACCAAGCAGAGCTTGAGGGTACAAATGACGCTCGAACAGGCATGCCCCATGGAATACCAAGGGGCGCAATGTGCGTTCAAAGATTCGATGATTCACTGAATTCTGCAATTCACATTACTTATCGCATTTCGCTGCGTTCTTCATCGATGCCAGAAACGAGACATCCGTTGTTGAAAGTTGTAATTATTACATTGTTACTGACGCTGACTGCAATTACAAGTGGCTTGAATTATTCTATTGGCAAGCAAGCCCACCAAGGAGACAAATAGTACGCAAAAAAACATAGGTAGAATCAGAAAAGATTGGGCCAGAGGACAACACCAATCGCCTGCTAGAAGGGTTATAATCCTTCCGCAGGTTCACCTATGGAACAACTTCATGTGGAAAATACCTGGTATGTGCGAGGACAAGACAAGGTAGATTTTCCTGCCTAGAGTTTCCAAAGGGGCCCGACTATATCCTAAGCAGAGTAAACTACACTCCACCCTTCCACTTAGTCTGTGAATGTTCCCCATGTTTGGTGGTCTGTTTTGTGTGCAAGCGCACATAAAATAACTGCCATGAGCATCAGAGGCTGCGCTGCGGATTGCCCATTTCACAGCCATGCTGCCATGGCTGCTCATCCTTTAAACTGTTACCATACCCCGTAGCTTCCCACGGGCCGCCAGCATATTTCCCATACTGGTTTCGTGTTAAAGGCTCTTAGGGGTTCCCCGCAATTCGAAAGTGTTGCCAGCAAATGCTGACTTGCATAAGGCCAATCTCTTTATAGTCGTTTAGCTACTGCTTCCAGCTGCAAAGGCTTCCGCAAGTGTTTCTACAAATGATCAACCTTGTTACGACTTTCACTTCCTCTAAATGGCCGAGTTTGACGAGCTTTTCGGCTCGAGCTGGTGGTTGCCAACATCCTCGAGCTAGTGCGAATTACACCTACAGCATCTCATAAACGCAACTTTCGAATATGAACACGGTGAACCCTCTACGGCGGCCATCTTATGAAGTTGTCCCTGCTCGCTAGTAAATTTAGGCGGCTTAGAAAACAGTTCCACAATGGTTATTGCATAGATTGTTGCTTTAGCTTTGCGTATTTTCTACTATCTACTTAACGTATCCGTGCGCGTAACGCTCGGCGTCGCGTAGGTAACTACCTAACGTTATGGTAGTTACCGGTAACGCTCGGGCACATCAAGATCACAACCTCAGCAACTCTACCTTTTCAAACTTGATTTACCCCACCACCATGGACCCGATCGAGGCGGTGTGATCGAGGCGATGATTGAAGCAATCGAATCGTGTAAATCAGGAACATTTTACATATACTGAAGTCGCAAATTGCTACAATGTTAGTTGAATACCCTTGCTCGAAGGCACAAGCGCGTATAGGCACCCTGTGCAGCCCACCACGTACAACAGCAACACCTCGCACCCGCCGAAGAATTACAGATCATTGAGTATATCAAACAGTTGACAAGGGACGGCTTAGCACCTACGAGGGCTATGATACAGAAGTTTGCCTCCTCAATAGCAGGGAACGCCGTCTCAGAAAGCTGGGTTACGCGCTTCCTTCACCGACACCCCAACGAGCTTGCATCGCATTGGACAACCGGCCTTGATCGTACTCGCCATAGAGCTGATTCTATACCCAAATACGAGTCGTATTTCAACCTCCTATCAACCAAAATGCATGAATATCACGTGCAACCGAAGGATATATACAATATGGATGAGAAGGGCTTCATGCTTAGGGTCACGGGTAGGAGTAAAAGGGTGTTTATTAAGCAGATGTACGACCACGGAGGGTATAAGAAGGCTATTCAGGATGGTAATAGAGAGTGGATTACAGTCCTAGCAGCTATATGTGCTGATGGGAGTGCGTTACCACCAAGCGTTATATACCAATCGACTGCCAACGCCATCTACGACCGCTGGGTACAGGATATTCGAGCAGAGGAGGACTCTGTATTTGTCACCTCAACCTCCTCAGGCTGGACTAATAATGAGGTAGGCTTGGCATGGCTTATACAGGTGTTTGATCGCTGTACGAAGGCAAAGTCTCTCAATCGACCTCGGATGCTCCTTCTCGACGGCCATGGGAGCCACGTGACCATGGATTTCATCGAGTACTGCACTCAGAATCGTATCCACCTCCTCGTATTACCCCCTCACAGTACCCATACCCTACAGCCACTCGATGTGGTGATGTTCAAGCCTCTAGCATCGGCCTACTCAAAGGAGCTCCAAGAACATCTACAGAGGACCCGTGGGCTGACTCCAGAAAGGTGATTTCTGGGCTATATTTAGGCGTGCCTGGGCGTCCTCATTCATCGAAAAGCATATATTCAAGTCCTTTAAGGCCACTGGGGTGGTGCCTCTAGATCCTGAGGTGGTGCTCAAAAAGTTCAGAACCTCAACACCAACCCCACCACGAGGTCCGTTATCAGTACTACGTGACGTCAATAGACGTACGATAAGCCACCTCGTCGATCCAGCAATCAACCCACGGCTAGAGGTAGCACAGAAATCATCAAAAACACAATCCTCGACCTTCACGCTGCAAAGGAGATCCTAGAGTATGAGAATCAAGGGCTACAGGTAGCCCTTAACAAGAAAAGAAGCCGCATAAGCCTAATCAGCCCCTCCCACTTCAACAGGGCGCTGAAGGGTACCAATTAGGGGGGACTGTATGGTGGTCCCCGAGGAAGCTAAAGGAGGCTAGGCTTCGACAGGCAGCGAAGGAGAAGGAGCATCAGGAGGAGCAGCGAAGGAGAAGGAGCATCAGGAGGAGCAGCTCAGGAAGGTTCAGATGAAGGAGTTAAAGGCCCATAATAGGTACATGAAGCTCAAGGAGGCTAAGGAGAAGAGGGTTAAGCGTGAAAGGACCAAAAGGGACAAGGCGAGGGCTCAGGCTGTGAAGGCTGCTGCACGTGAGGCTCTTAAAACTACCAACAACGCTCAAAATCCTATACTACAACCCCAATCGGGTAAGCGCAAGGCCTCAAAATCACGGCCTCGGCAACCTCAGAGGAAAAAAACACGTGTTGGTGGTGCCCGGAGGCCTGTAGCTGTAGAGGCGCCTGCACCTCCACCTCAACCTTCAACCACCCGCCGGGGCCGGACTATCAATACTCCGGGTCGGTATAGATAATTCAAAATATAGCCCCACCTCTATATATCAATACACCAGAAAATCCCGTGATACTAGCTTTTGTATGAGGCTTAATAACCTCATATAGGTGGTGGTCGATATGGTGTTCGGCGCGATCGTGCGGTGACCCCGATCGCGCGGTGCACGGATACGTTACCGACAGACCCGACCCCGCTAAGTTAATGTCTCCTCACCTAAAAGCAACGCGCGCCGCTGTTAAGTTATGGTTCCAAGTGAATTTGAATAGCACAAAAGATGCGCAAGCGTCTGTATGGTGATGCTCTGAGAGATCTCGCGATAATATCTTTGTGGTGTGGCTTAATAACTTTATTGCTTCCAAGGTTGATGTGGCCCGGAATGTCGCATGTGGGACCTATCGGATGCATGGGCACAGTACACCGTGCTTCTCGACACGCTTAGGTTGACGTTTCGGTAGAGTACGGCTATAGTGCTAACCGAAACTGATTTCTGATTTGTACACAGTCGTTCTTCAAGGCACTTAGCCGACATGTGCTGACGCTCTCTTGGTAAATCGGTAAAGCCGGAAAATGGAGCTCACACGGTAGTAGTAGAAACCAGTTTTAGGCCCTTCGCAAGCTCTAGTAGTATGGTGTAGATACCCTATATGTCATGGCATAGTAGAAATAACATTAGCGCATTAAACAGAGCAAGATTTATATATAATATATCGCTATTAGAGTGCAGCGCGGTCGTGTAGAGGGTGCAGGATTATACTGTGTAGTGTTCCGACACTGGTGGGCGGGCCTGAGCTCCATTTCCAGAGGCTGCACTGTACAGGGTTGTGCAGTTATGGACGGTTCTGGCTGCGGATTTCAACTGCAAACCCTCTTCGCGAAGGGCTACTTCTATCGACAGCGTGAGATGTTGGATCTACTAACCAACTAAAATGATCTAATATACCGAAGACTCTACATCGCGATGGCAAATCTCTGGTAAGCGTCATGAAGTGTAACCGTGTGCTGAGAACAAACGGTGCGCAAGAACCGGAAATCAATTTCGGTCAGCACGGTGGCTGCAACTTCTCAACAGACAATCCATCGGTTGATTGATTGATTGATTGATCGATCGATAGATTGACTGAAAGTAATCCACGTCACGTAGAGCCAGGGCGTGGCCATTCTACCCAGCTTATGTGGGGAAAGTGTTAATTGACCTAACGTTACCGATAATTTAGTATGTGACCACCAATGATTTCACTAGGCTATAGTCACAACTTAAGGCTGTAGAACCTCACACAATAGCTATTATCGCGACATTTTTTGGTAATAAAATCTAGAGGGCTTGATTGATTTATATAGCTATAGGAATCGTATTAGAGTTTGATCGCACGCCATCTGCGCAAGGTAGAGGCTGTTTGAGCTGCAACAGCCTTATGAGCCTCCTCACTAGCTATAGGCCTCGCGATAGCTCTCTTTCTGGGAATAACTTTCTTAGGAGTCTTGAGGCTGCGCTTCTTACCCTTTTTGGGACGTTTATGAGCTTGTCAGAGTCGTTTTGTAGCCTTACGAGCTGCCTGTCATGAGGCCTGTTCAGTAGCCTTCTTAGCCTTCTCCTTCTCCCTCACCAGCCTAACTGTAGCCCTTGCCTGATTGCCTCATCTCCTTCTCCCTTACCTTTACCTGCCTAGACCCCTTACGGAGCCTACTTGCCCCGGCTTTTTGGTGTTGTAGCTGCTCTTCCTCGCGCTCCTGGGGCTGCTAGCAATCACGTGCCTCCTAAGCCCTCCTTCACCTTCCTTGGAGACTAGAATACAGCTCCACCTTAATACTCCTTAGGCTCCTGAAGGAGGAGAGGCTTGCCGGCTTTCTACGCGTCTTCCCATTAACTAGAGCCTCTCTTAGCCTAGCTACCTCATCCTTAAGGAGAGTGTTTTGAACTGAGTTTAAGTGAAGGGCCTAGCTTAGCTTTTTAACCCGCCTATCGCTCTAATCAGCTACTACCTAACGTAGTAGTCGCTCCATCTTCCTCCAATCAGAGGCGCTAAGAGCTGAGGACTCGCTATCGCTAGAGCTCGGGCTAATGTTAATCTCCGTAGTATAACGTCTAGATTGAATGGTGATAGCCCTGTAGCTTCAGATGCTCGGAGGATCGTTGTTTCCTTGAAGGAGGCCCGCCAGGCGCGATAGAAGAGGGGGAAGAATTCCCTCTTGATCATTGGAACAAAACCCTGGCTCCTCTCCATGAACGCCGATATCCCTGCCTGTACGCTGTTGACACTGCGGTCAAAAACTGTCCACAGTAGAATGGTGTTCCAGGGGTTTAGAGTGTGAGGGTAATGACCTAGAAATATAACCCTATACATGTCTAAATTGGTGGTTTACTTTTATAGTAGGGGTTTATATTTAAGTAGTTATAAAAAGGAGTTTTATTTACATTCTACGCTAGTTGGCTGACTACAATAATAATCTAACTAACTATCCATGCGTGAAAAGCTGAGAGAGCGTGCAAAATAAGGAGCACGGCTCTCAAAATATATTAAATATTGTACCAAGAGGCAAGCGCAAGACCTCACAGCAACGAGAAGTTGAAAGGCCCACAGGACCTGCACCCACAGTGAACAGCCGCAGCCGTAAAATACTTCAGCCACTTAAGTCTTGGTAGCAAACTCTGTCGCATAGGTACGTAGGCTACACCACCCATATATCTAGTAATATTAGCTATTGTTTGTTGCACTACAGGCTCAGATTTACTGATGATGATTGGACCGATTCCGCGAGTTGGTTGGCAGTGGACGCACGGACACAGTATGTTGAAGCACGGTTCGATGCGGATATGGTAGACATGATAATTACGAGGAAGTGTATTGAGTATTGTTTTGAGCATTCTAGGTGAGCATCAATAAACTTCATGACATAAACTGTGAGTAAGAAAGTTCTAGACAGGGCTTCGCCTGCGACGGCCTGCGACAGCCTCGCGTCCCCATGCCATGCAACGATCAATATGCACGATCGTTCATTGGATCATTGAAGTTAAATCTTTTCGGCTAGGCCATGAGAGAGA
>JACTNT010000054.1:0-34668 GCA_022343325.1 Plenodomus biglobosus
TCTCTTCTAGACTCGTTCGCAAAGATTATAGTTTTAAGCCAATCCTTATCATCTCCGCGAGGTCTTCGTTGGTGAGCTCATCCATGACAACCAGGCGTAAGCCCCCTTGCTCAGGCGTTCGGGATAGTGAGACCATGGCCTCGTCATTCCCGATCATTGTTGCGGACATCTTCATTATGTTGCTGGGATTAGTAGGGTGTTTGTCAGCCCTACTAGTATATATAACCCTCCTATCGCTAGCCTGTGAAGGTAGCGATTCGTCTACTTATATTATCCAAATACTAAAGATATCCTACATCACCCCTACATATTGTCACCTCGTGAACCCTCAATCCTAGTAAATATTTATTAGTATAGGAAAAATATACTCTAAGCTAACACTTCTCTACGGTGAAAGGGATTCCCTTTCTTTAACTTGCCTGCAAAATCTAGGTGTGCGCAAAATGTAGGGTTTGGTGTTCGCGGACGTTGGACATGCCCACCCGGCTCACTAGGTACTAACCACAATGTTGAACTCCAGACTGTAACCTCACACCACCACAACAAGTTACTGTAGAGAAAGCCCAAGTATATTCATGCTATAGGGTGGAATAATTCTAACGAAGTCAATTAGCATAGGGGCACTGTGGAAGTTAGGCTTTTCTGGGTGGGCAACACGTCTAGATCGTCGTCTAAACCGCGCATGCCGTCCTCGCTGTCTTCGACTTCATAGATGGTTGCGAGGACGTCTGCCTCAATACTCAGAGTAGATTTTGCCGCAATAGGCCCGCCCGCGATGCACTCTGGGCCTAACCACTCCTCCAGGGCCTTGCCAGCGGCGTATACGTCTAAATTCTCCTTCTTCACGAGTGCTATCCAGATGGCCAGCTCTCCTGTGAGGAGAGACGACTCGATCCACGAGTTAGGGACGTCATCGTGTGGCATGAGGGCCAGGCTACCCCAACCAAGGGCCTGGGCGACGGTATACCAGCGCGACGCTCTGGCAAGCTGCTTCCGAAAGACGAGCCGGTCTTTCTCGGTCGCTCGAGGGCTCACCAAGGAAAGTAGGCCCATGCTGGCTTCCTTCCGCACAGGACCCTTTCCGTATCGGTTGCGGGTCCTGTCGTTGCTGGTCATGGAATCGTCGTGCTGGATTTTGGCAATTTGTTGGGCGTAGGCCTGGCCCAGAAGCGCCGCTGCCCATCGGTACTCAATGTGCACTGTCGCCAGTTCCCCCTTAAGTGGCTTGGTAGTTGCATTATTCGCATGGATGGTATTAGAAAGGCGCTTTAATTCTTTTGCAGGGGGGAGTTTATGGTACTTTAGGTATGCACTTAATGTTAGTGTTAGGCTTGTGATACAAATTAAGACGGGTGCAAGTAGTGTAGATGCTTAAATAAATCAGCGAATTGGTTCCTGTAGGTCTTTATAGTAATAGATGTTAACTATAACATGTGGTCTACTTTAAGGGGTGATGTTGTGTTATTAGCTACCATAGCTCCTTAGCATTCGCCACGTTACCACCGCCGGCTAACTAAACCGCACAAAGCCAAGGCTAAAAATTAGACTAGTCTACTGACCACAACGAAGAGAAATAGAACACACTTAGACGCTCTAGAGTACCTAATGTACGTATCGTGTCTATTATGTATCTGTGCGTTCCGCTGCATGCGGTCTTTCTCCTAACGTTAGCGACCTACCCTAGTTATACAGAAGATTGCGTTCATTAGGTTGCCTGCGATTGCTCGATCTCTGCTATGTCTGACGTCGTTGCTAGAGCCTTTCTCCTACTCTAGGGTATGATGGCATTCCGGTTTGACTAAAATGTGATGGGGTAGCGGCGATCTGATAGGTAAAGGGCATTTCGCTAAGTGGGGCCGTAACCAATTGTAAACTTTGGCCTCTACTTCCGACGCCCCTTACACGCGTTAAATACAGTGTCCGCAGCAACAGCTCGCAGCTCGTGTTTGCTTCGAAAAAAGTCTTGGTATGCGTACTATCATGAGATTTGGGGCTTGCTTATGTGCGCATCTACCTATCGTCTTCTAGCTCTCCCACTCCTACTCTCACTCCTACTCTCGGTAGAATATGGTATGCATATAGCCTTAACAGCTTAGATACCTGTTTTGCTGCGTTAGCGAACACTAACTCACCCCTTTAGCCGCCTCATCTAGCTCATCACAGTCCTCATTATCCGTCCAAGCTCTATTCGACACAATGTGCCTGCGACAGCACGGGATATCGGGTTGTGGACTCATGGGAACTCTAAACCGACGTCGATTACCACATAGCCTGAGTAAATTGTTCCATCAATCGCGATATTGCGCAAAAAGTCGCAACTCCTAGCCAAAAGCTCAAACTTGCAAATCTTCACCGTTTGATGCCACTTGTCTCTTTCTAGCATCGATCGTATTGTATCAATGCATGACTCGGCGTCCGCCTTGCATGCTTAACAACTTGTCCACTATTGTGGCCCTTATTATCGACATCTTATTTAGATACCTGTTAGAGCCCAAGGAGATCGACTCGTGAGGCCTGATCTAGATGCGATATGCATGCTGGATTGACCCTATGAATGCTGGTATCGACCACTGAGAATCTGGTACTGACAGGTGTGTCCTAACCCTCATTTGCGGAAACAGCACCGTCCGGTCAAACCTGTACGACTCTGGTAGACGACGTTAATTCCGACTAACAGGTGATGTGGCCATGGCCTACGAAATATTGGCCGTCCACAACGAACTATACAACACTCACCCTTAATGTTCACAACCTTTCACCAAAGCCCCAGTCGTTCCCGGCCAAAAGCCATCTCTTCTGCGCCATATTCGTCCCAAGGCTAGGAGCAGACTTGGGAACAAACAAATCAAATCAAATATGAGGTCGTATTTGTAGTTGATTTGATTTGATTTGACTTTTGGAGGTTGATATTTGTATTTGTTTGATTCATTTGATTCGTTTGATTAGTAATCGCAGACTAGCCGCTTGTAGTAAAATGTGTACCGTATTAGGCAATCCACGATAGTTTGTCTGGTGTTGTAGAAAATATCACGATAGGTGATTTGGTGTTGTAAAATCACGAGTCCTCACTCCGATTCACCTTCATCCTCACTGCAGCCCCACCGATTATATAATACAAAAAATCTCGTTGCGCAACCTCATATATATATCAACCTCAACCCCCACAACCTCCACAACCTCAACCTCTACGACCTCTACGACCTCCAACCCGCTAAGTTGCCCCAACCCCCTCCTCTGTGAATACCAAGCTGACGTGTGTAGGTATCACCGGCCACCTGCAGGGTGTGGCCACCTCAAGTCGCTTATCGACAGCGCGTCCGCGTCCGCCTCTGCCTCTGCCTCTGCCTCTGCTGCCGCATGCAACCAACTCCTACTCGCTAATTTGCCCCGCCCCCTCTTTGGCGGATACCAAGGCGGTGTATATAGGTATTACCACCTCAAGCCGCTCACGAACAGCGCCGCCTCCACCTCCAAAGCCGCTCACGAACAGCGCCGCCTCCACCTCCAAAGCCGCTCACGAACAGCGCCTCTATAAAACCCGCAGGCCTGACTGCGCCAACAAATAGGCAGGACTTCACGCGTGTCTGCCAAGCGCTCCTATAGCTGTCGGCTTTAGCCTTCAGCCATAGTGTAGTGGCTTACCTGACGTTGCAACCCACGGTTTCATGTTGGCCTACTTGGATCCCAGGTCCTCCATATTGGGTACGTTCACTCTGCCTGTTTGGAGGCTAGGGACTAAGTAACAAGGCGGTATTGGCTTGTACTTTGCCGTCAATCACACTAACCATTGGGTCAAGTGAAAGCTTAGTTAAGTTTGTAGCCTTTGGCTGCATATACTTGTGAGTTCAGTGGGCTGTTGGCTTCGACTGTTGGTTGGGATTGGCCCTATGGCGATTTGGTGACGCTAGATCTTTGTTTGGGCGTCCGTTGTGGGTTTCACAGCTCAGCTACCTGGCGACTACCCCTCCTGAGACAAGCTTGCTTGTTCTGGGCAGTCTATTATTGCTATTGGGTTGGGTTCTATCCACAGTTAATTCTTGTGGGCTTGAGGGTTTTGCGCAATAGCCTCAGGCTATAGGGCGGTATGATTGGGGGTAAAGCCTCGTGTCGCTGTTACCGACTGAATAGGACGCTGGTTGGGGCCCTTTTCTGCGCTACTATACTGGGTCAGTTGGCAATACTTTGGGGGCTCTGGGGGCAAAAATTCACATTCAATCTCCTACTGCCAGAGATCACCCTGAGCTTCTTTTTGAGGTTCTGACGTGGTTGCGCGCGAGCCTGGAGGCTTGTCTTCGGATAAGTTGGGCCAGGGATCCTTATTGTGCAATGACTTCACGAGCTGGTGGGGGTGGTAACGCCTTTTCATGATAGCAAACTGTGTCATATTGCAGGCTCTTCGGGGCTCAAGTGGCAGCCCTTCTAGGGTGTTTGTCTGGGTATGGGTCCGTTAGCTAGCATTGCCCTGTGCGAGCAGCTGAAGGACCTACATGGATTAAGGGGATAATATCGCGTATATACTACGCGTATATAGCTCACCCTTTGAGCCCTGTGATTGGTCACGCCCACACCTTGTCCGAAAGGTCCTCACATCTGACATATATAGAGAATTACAACGCGAAAAAAAAATAGTCTTAGAATTTCTAATAGTATATTATAGGATAAAGATATTACGTGTAAAAAAAGGAGGGCGCGCTTAAAAAGTAGGAATAACGCTTATAACGTAAGGGAATAAGCTATAATGTGGTGGAGCGTTCGTCACGTCCAAGGCAAGGTGTGCTCGATGCATAAATGAGTGTGTATTGTTGTTGTCGAAAGCCCTTCAGGCTTCCTTCCATATAGATGTTCTCGGCTATTCCCGCAAGTCTGAGCGCCCTTCGGCTACTACTACCCCACCACATCCCTCCCTCACTCAAGAGTTTGGTCACCTCAAGCTCCCTGCTGTCCGATGCATGCTCAGAGTTACAACTTTGTGAATGAACGAAAGAAACAATGACCGACAACTCCTCAAACCATACCTACACGAAAGGAAAATATACTCAATTTTATTCTCTCTCTTCACCACCTTCTATAATTCGTTCTGTCACATTCTGCTCGCAATGCTTGGATGTTGCCTGCCCTTATGCTCCACTTCCTGAGTTCTTCTGAGGGCTCATCCTCGAACCTTGAGGACAAGGTCCTGAGCGCTCTTCCGCTACTAGTGAAGGTTTTTCAGTGCTTCTCAACTCGTTCTTTGCCAAGCTGCTGAGGTTCACCCTGCATTTTTCTCATACTGAACTTTCCGTCATGTCCACGCATCCTGCAACATTCTCAAGCACCCTGAGGCCTTTTCGCATTCACTTGAGAAGCGGGATGCCGCCCTTTCGCGGTGCTCTGATAGCCCCTCAGTTGTGCAAACGCTCCTGTTTACCGCCCACTCGCGTGCGACAGCCTCTCAGCTTTTCTACACCATCTTCCACATCTTGTTTCTCTTTGCTCCTCTCCCACATTTGCTGTCATCGCGCACCTCACGTTCTCGCTCTTGATCCGCTTTCGCCGCCTTTCCTGCACCTCCGAATTCTCTCACTTGCTGCTTCGCCGAGCGCTTCTCAAGATGGCGCCCAAGAAGCTGATTCCGGGGCCCACTCTTGCTGACGAGCTGGTCTACTCTTACCCTCCTTCCATGAGTACGCGCCTGGTTGTAATTGAGTGGCGTAAGTGTTCTCAGTCCCTTCCTGATTCTTCCTCAGCTGACATTGTGCGCATTGTAGTCGAGAATCACGCCAATGACACCATCACTCTCGAGTTGTTGAGGGAGCTTCAGAGTCTGCTGGCCGACTGTGAGTCCAAAGGCCGCTTCATGCCTAGCACTTGGTTCCTTTTCAGCAAGGCCAAATTGTCTGGTGATCCCGATGATATGCTGCTCATCACTGGTCCTGTTGGCTTGGCTGAGAAGTTTTCGACTTTCAACAACTTCTTTCGGCTTGACAGTGGGCAAGCGCGCAAGCTCTACGACGCCTACCTTGACAGCTTGCTCTTTTCGCACACTATGACCGTATCCATTGGAGTCGGATGCGCCGGCGATGTTACTAAGAATACTGGCGACACTTGCGGTCGTTGCTGGAATTACCGCTCGCAGAAAGCTCATCGGTACTGCGTCCAGGCCATTTATACTGACGTGGCTGGGAAAGATTAGCTTCTTCATGGCGGAGTTTGCACGAACTGCCTGCGCGGTGGTCAAGCTGCTTGCTGTTCCTTTCGCCGTAAGTTCTGAATTCCGCTCAGTTCCTTTGGCTTCCCTGTCAGAATGCTTTGCTAACTCTTGTGATTCTTCCTCAGGTACCATTCCCCTCTCTCGTTCAGTCAAGAAGTTGACCCCGCGGTCCTCCCTGTTTGAAGAGATTTCGGCCGTCGATTCTTCTGCGATTCTCAATAACGTTTTCGATTCTCCTGCCAAATCAACTCGCTCTCGCCTTAGCGCCGCTCCTCCTTCTCCTGACGGCTCTCCTGCTCCCGCCACTCGCCGCTCGCTTCGCTCTCGCCCTCGCCCTCGCCCGATAGTCATAAACTCCAGTTCCGAGGAGGATTCAGGAAAGGAGAATGCCTCTGAAGAAGATGCCGATGTTACCTCAGGTGCTGGCTTGAAAGATGATGATGTTCGTGAAAAATCTTCTGGTATTGCTGAGGGTTCGAATGCTATTGAACAGGCCCCCGATGCTCCTGAGGAACTGGTTGAGGGGGACATGGGGGCTGTCTCTCCTCCTGCTGTTATGGGAGCTGCTCTGAATGCTACTCAGGAATATGGAGAGAATACTGGTGCTGATGAAGAGATGGAGGACATTGCTGGCGGCTTTCGGGGTGCTCTCGATGATCATGGTGATTGGGCTGTTGGCGACTATGGCGACTGGGATGGTGTGGATGCATCAATGGGAGACCTCGATGCTGGCGTTCCTGAGTCACCTTCGCCTTCTTTGCGCCGGGCTCTGGGTGATAGGGATGCTGATCATTTCGAGGATTGTTTGGACGCTGAGATGCATGATGCTGAGGGATGCATCGGAGATCCCTTCAGGCAGTTCTTTGATGAGGCTGATGCTGGCACAGTCGCTGATTTGGGTGGGTCGGCACAGTCTGGCGATTTTTCTGAAACACCAAGCTTCTGCCTACCGCCTCACGTGTGCAAATATGTCGAGTGTATATCACAGTACAGTATCGTACATAGTATAGTAACGTATAATGTAATATGGAATGGTACCATATAAGCCACTTCATGTATAAAGTAGATTTTAGAGTATAGAGAGGCTTGTATATAGCGCCTTTAAAGACTGGAGTTGGGACCTAGATTAGCATAAAATGGGAGCTTTACGCGCCGTTCATAGCTTCGCGATGCAGGCCAAGTAACATATGATTGCAAAAGGCATTTTATTATGGTCTAGAGACTAAAACCTGCATCTGGACAACCAGGTTCCTAGCAAAAACCCCTCGTCCTCCAGTTCATCTCTCGTTGATTCGTCTACCGCCTAAGTCACCTTGTCCTTGATGTCGTTGCCCTGGGCTGCCCTCCGCTTGCTGTTGCTAGACGTATTCTGGAGAATCAGTAAGGTCTATAACCTTTCTATGTTTCGCTACGTCGTCTACCGTTGATTCGTCTACTGCCTGGGTTGCCTTCTCTTTGATGTCCATGGCTTCAACTGCTTTCCTTTCGCTGGCACTAGACTTGTTGTGTAGGAGTCGGACGACAATCTTCTTCTCGAGCTGACCATGTCGTATTGGACGTCGGATGAACTGGTTATACTTTGATGGTATACCTATTGGGCTCTCCACAACGACGTTGTTGGCACCAATGAGACTGACACCCTCGGCAAACAAGTTGACATTTCCGATCAGGATCATTAGGGGCGAATCAAGCGCATTGAACGTGTCTATGTGCTCCCGGCGAGTCATCATTGGCATGCCAGAATGCAGCAGGGTCACCCGTGTCTTGTCCCGTATCAACTCGTCGGTACTGGCTCCCAGGTTTAGGGGCGTGTCGTCTAACATCTTGGCAAGACCCTGCTCACGTTAGTTTAGATTATGAAGCGGCCTAATTCTGACTTACGATTGCATACAATAGGCCAATAATCGGCGTTGTGACGGCGATGACAAGCTTTTGGCGCCTGCGAGCGCCACTTGGACCTGTTCCAGATGCGGCACTCTTCCTCGACTTACGCATGTGCCGCACGAATTGAACAAGCCAAGCCCACTTCATGTCCCCTTCAACAATTCGCGTGAAGTCCTCCGCGAAGTCGGAGGAACTAGGCTCATCGTAGAATTTTTTGTCGTTGAGTCCTTCAACTCTTGGATCAATGTCGCGTTCCTTGCAGTAGGCGACTAGGCCTGGTGTCGTAGAGGCGATGCGGACCCAGTAGTATTCCCTCTGGCCCTGGATCTCTCTGTCCGTTAACGTTCTAGAACCGATGCTCGCAATCGCACAGTCGCGTGCGACTTGCCTAGTTGCCCTTAGGATCTCCCGGGCAGTGTCACCATACTCGAGGTCAATTCTCTTCTTGTCCATATCAATGTCGGCAAATGAGAGAAGAGGCTTGCCGTCTAAACGTATAGTGTCCTGTGTGCGCTCAATAGCAAGCGTCTCAATAATCGCTACCATGTTGTCCCGGTATGCGTGGACGGCTGGGTCATCCGCAAGTACATATGACTGTTTTTTCGCCATAGCCTGTCGGTATTTGTCGCTTTCACCTCGCTGTATGCTTTCGAATTGACGGATGAAACTCTGATACGACTTCTGTGGCTTAGTGTTCCCCAAGTCTCTGGCGGACGATGGTTCCGGAGTATTGGCTAGATACCTGAACACTCGTTGTTTGTTTTCCCGAACAGCCTCAGGCTCATCGCTGTCGTCGTTACCGATTCCCCAGCTATCCCTAGCTGCGATCATCGCCATGTGGTTCGCGATGACTTTTGGGCCACCTTCCCGATAGGTACCCGACAGCATCCAGTAGATGGCCGATCTATGACATCGTCTCCTTTTCTCTTGCTGCAGAGATCGTAACTTCTGTAGCACCTGCGAATTCTCTCCATATATCAGGTGTGCCTCATCCCACACTATAAGGCTGATGTCTACAAGATACGATGTACCGCTGTTGGTCTGGGACCTCGAGGATTTGGTTTTTGTGAGTGACGTCTGGAAACAGTACACGGTGGTGAAGATGAGAAGCCTATGGCTGTACTCATGGCATCTGTTCCTGGTAGCCCCCGCTGCAATCTCCTTACTCTCTGCCGACTTTAGGCTGTTCCAAATAGGCGACTTGGTGTCAAGAATGCACGTCTCTATCCACTCCGTAGACGTCAGCGAATCGAATGTGTCGACTGACTCTGCTCCTCGTTGCTTCAGCATCTTCCGTACAAGATTTGCCGTGGTTTGGTGCTGGATAGCAACACGGAATGGCATAAATTTTGATTTGACTATCGGTGCATCGTGAAAGAAGTCCAAAATAGCCTTGCACCATTCTCCTCCAATGTGAGGCGGAAAGAAGATCCAATGACTACCACGTGGCACGGTAAAGTTGGCAACGTTTGTCCAGCTGTCGATTGAACAAGGGCATCGGACTGGGTAGAGATGGTCAAAAGGACAAACCCCACCCTCTCCCTCGGGCACATGCCTCTTTTCTTGTGATTGGGTCGTCCGGTCTTTGCAGACTTTACGTTGCAATCGAACGATGACGTATATTGCGAAAGCCAAGGCGATGGCCGAGTGCGTTTTCCCGACACCTGGCCCGGATCCATCCACGCCGGTGCCAATAGTCACACTTTGGTCCAACATCTCACTGAGGATATGCCACTGGTGCGGAAACAGCGCTGCCCCTGGTGCAAGACCCCAGGTAGCGGGGAATGGGATTGGTTTATCCGTTGTCATCAGCAGTGCCTGGTCGATCTTGAATTTGTCGGCACAACGGCGGTACGAGGCGTGACTGACACGGGCGGCGCGTTGGCGAAGAGTGGTATCGACCAGATCATTGGCCCTATGCACAATGAATTAGTACCATATACTTCAAAGATTAAGCACAGAACATGACTTACGCGAACGTAATTTTGTCGGCAGCGTCAGCGCCGCCAACTCCGTCCTCTTCCATCTCCTCCGTCTTCGCAAGAACATCGTCAAGACCGTCGTCTTCGGGCTCCACATGGCCCGCTTGTCGGCCTTGCGGGCTGCGAGCTGAAGTTTGATTGCTATCTAGCTCATCCTCATCCCGGGCCGCAGGCTCAGGATTAGGCTCATTGGTGGTGTCCTGCTCAGCTTGACTTATCGTGTCATGGCTGATTCCATCCTCATCCATGCCCGCAGCCTCAGCCATGCCCGCAGCCTCAGGATTAGGCTCATTGGTGGTGTCCTGCTCAGCTTCACTTATCTTGTCATGGCTGCGCTCGTGCTCAGTGGCAACGATGGCACCCTTAGCCCTTTTAGACAGCCGTGTTTCCTCCACCTCTTCCAAACCTCGCTTAGTTGTATTAGGGAAGGAGTCGCAATTGTCGCTCACAACTGCCTCGGGCGTAGCGGTTATTGCATATCCTTCGTTGGTGGTCTGACCGGAGTCGGGCAGCGGAGCGACAGGATGCGTATCCCGGGTTGCGGTGAGGCTGGAAGGAGCCTCGGTCGTGAGGATAATAAACTTGCGGCCGGCGGACAGCGCTTCCCTCGCAGCGGTGCGGAGACTAGCTTCTTCCACGATTCCCAAGTCTTGGTCTGGCCGTGGAGATAGGAAGATCTCATCTGCCGTGCCACGGAGCCTTCCCAGGCGCACATGAACTGATACCACAGAATGAAGTTGTTCCCACGAAAGTTGATACTGACCGTCGCTCAACACGCTGATGAAGTCCATGTCAACCTTAGCAAAGATCCTCCAAGTGCCGTCCTCTTCCCTACGGCATATGTGAATTTGAGCAGCTGATGACACTGGGTCGGCTGCGGGCCCTTGTCGCACTGGCGAGATCTGAAGCTGCGGCGTCGAATTGAGTACAGGCATCGTCATCGTCGTTGCGGCAGACCTGACCCGATTTGCATTGCGACGTTCCTCATTCGTGACGACGCGACCACGGAGGTAGTAGAGTACATCCTTCAACCATTTTTGCGGTATTCCTCTACTCTTGTACTGATCTGGTAAGGCTTCGTAGAGCTCTTGCCTCTTGACCTTACCCTGCGCTATAAGACTGAGACTGGGATCTGGGACAGACAACTCAGCGTCCTGTACGCAACGCTCGATGTTGTCTAGCCCATCGTCGTCGTCATGGGCTAGGAGAAGACCGAATTTGATATTGTTTTCATTCAAGGCAGAATTAGCTGTATTGCCGCGGTACCAATTGTCTGAAGGCCGCGGCACGTTGGACATGCCGTACGATCGAGGTCGTCACACGACGCGAGTGCCGGTGCAAAACAAAGGTCGTAAATAAGTCGTAGGAGTGTCGGTACGGTTTGCTTGTGCTGTTAGTGTTTGGTACAAAGAGGTAGGGTTTGGTACCGTCGAGTACAGAGCCTTGGTGGTTCGCGCGCGCGCGGTGAAGGGGAATGCAACCTGCGGCGTGTAATCACCGTGATCGAGTGGCTTGTGATTCAGGTCAAAGGCATCGCGCGCATGAGGTGCAATTGGCCTGTATGGTGGAGTGTTTGGGACTGTACGGTGGGGTATTGTACACTACAGTCCCGTGCAGTGACGTTGAGCCGGGACATGCAAACGCGGTGAAGCACAGCAGGAAAATTGAGAACAAACGGAGGGCTACTCAACCCAGCCTGCCGAAGCAAGCTGGGGGCGGTCCAGTACCACCAACTCTTGCAGTATACGGTGCGAGCCGGTGAACAGAGCGTTGGTGTTGTGATCGTCTAAAGAGAGGGCGTCGGTGGGATGATCTTGTGCGCTACGCGATCGCGGTCAGAAGAGCACTCTCATCGGCACGCCACTGCAGCGCCTGTGGCGACATATAGCACACCTTCAAATCTAATCAAGATACCACGATGGAAGCGGCAAAGTGAGACACGCGTATCAGACGTAGAACAGAAGATGATGATAGTTGGGTGCCACCCAGCCCAGCCACCCAACAAGCCGGGATCGGTTCGAGTACCGCCAACTCATGCAGTCTGCGGTGTGAGCCACTCTGAGAAAGTTCATAATGATGGCAACAGTGGCGTCCGCAATAGAGGAGAAAGTAGAGTGAAGTATGTAGAGCTGGCTAGGGCGACTTTCCACTGCCTGTGCATAGCGAACCAGGTTTCCGAGGCGCATGTGACAGGCGCAGTGGGTCGACGGGCAGAATCCAGCGCAGTAGACCATCCATAGTAGCAGAAAGAAAAGTGGACTGTATTGAAACGGGTATGATGGACTAAGAGGGCGCCAGGGTGATGCTGAGGTAGGCTAGTCTCGCGCAGCCTCGGGTGAGAGAGGCGCTTCCTAGGAAGTCCTGTGATGGTGGGGTTAGAGAAACCTAGAACGACTTCTCTTTGCCCCTACCTATGGTATCTGCAGGCACTTGGCGCTGAGAGAACAATGTCGAAAAATCTGATTACCGTTACGTGGCTGTCTGTAGTTACCTACCGCTACCAAGTTAACGTTGAAGTCAACGTATCCGTGCGCGTAAGTTAACTTAACGCTCGGCTGCAACACCATACCGACTACCACCAATATGAGGTTATTGAGCCACATACATAAGGTAGTATCACGAGATTTTGTAGAGTAGTAATCTATGGAGGTAGGGCTATATTTTGAATTATCTATACCGACCCGGAGTATTGATAGTCCGGCCCCGGCGGGTGGTTGAAGGTTGAGGTGGAGGTGCAGGCGCCTCCACAGCTACAGGCCTCCGGGCACCACCAACACGTGTTTTTTTCTTCTGAGCTTGTCGAGGCCTTGATTGTGAGGCTTTGCGCTTACCTGATTGGGCTTGTTGTATAGGATTTTGAGCGTTGTTGGTGGTTTTTTGAGCCTCACGTGCAGCAGCCTTCACAGCCTCGGCCTTCTCCTTGTCCCTTTTGATCCTTTCACGCTCAACCTTCTTCTCCTCAGCTTCCTTGAGTTTCATCAGCCTTGTATGAGCCTTTAACTCCTTCGTCTGAACCTTCCTTCGCTGCTCCTCCTCCTCCTCCTCCTTCTCCCTCGCTGCCTGTCGAAGCCTAGTCTCCTTTAGCTTTCTCGGGGACAACTATACAGTCCCCCCATGGTACCCTTTAGCTGGCTGTTGAAGGTCTAGAGGTTGATTTAGCCTACGAGCCTTCTTCTTCTGCCTAGGGGCTACCTGTAGCCCCTTATTCTCGTACTGTAGGAGCTGATTTTAAGGCGTGAAGGCTAAGAATGGTGTTAGCAATCGTATCGGCCCCAGGCAATCGCAGATCTACGAGGTGGCTTATCGTACGCCTATTAACGTCACGTAGTACTAATAACGGACCTCGTGGGGGTAGATTTAGTGGGGTTAGTGTTGAGATTTTGAACTTTCTAAGCACTACCTCCGGATCCAACGGCACCACCCTAGTGGCCTTGAAGGACTGTAATATATGCTTTTTAATAAATAAGAAGGCCCAGGCACGCCTAAATATGGCCCAGAAATCACCTTTTGTTATCAGAGTCAGCCCACGGGTCCTCTGTAGATGTTCTTGAAGCGCCTTCAAGTAGGCCGGTGCCAGAGGCTTGAACATCACCACGTCAAGTGGCTGTAGGGTATGGGTGCTGTGAGGGGGTAATACGACGAGGTGGATACGATTCTGAGTGCAGTACTCGATGAAATCAAGGGTCACGTCCGCTCCCATGGCCGTCAAGAAGAAGCATCCAAGGTTGATTATTGTCGCAATATCAATATCCCACTATATAAGCCTTCGAACGAGGAGTGCAAGAGTGTTCACTTTTGCCTCCTTTTTCGTTGTCACAATTATGCTATGCTAAGCCTACTTTATTGTTAGTCTAGCCTGAGGAGGTTGAGGTGAAAAATACAGAGTCCTCCTCTGCTTGAATATCCTGTACCTAGCGGTCGTAGATGGCGTTGGCAGCCGATTGGTATATAAACGCCTGGTGGTAACGCGCTCCCATCACCATATACAGCTGCTAGGACTGTAATCCACTCCCTACTACCATCCTGAATAACCTTCTTATGCCCTCCGTGGTCGTACATCTGCTTACTGAACACCCTTTTACTCCTACCCGTGACCCTAAGCATGAAGCCCTTCTCATCCATATTGTATATATCCTTCGGTTGCACGTGATATTCATGCATTTTGGTTGATAGGAGGTTGAAATACGACTCGTATTTGGGTATAGAATCAGCCCTATGGCGAGTACGATCAAGGCCGGTGGTCCAATGCGATGCAAGCTCGTTGGGGTGTCGGTGAAGGAAGCGCGTAACCCATTTTTCTGAGACGGGCTTCCTTGCTATTGAGGAGGCGAAGTTCTGTATCATAGCCCTCGTGGGTGCTAGGCCGTCATGTGTGAGGCTATTGATGTACTCTGTAAGCTGTAACTCCTCGAGGTGGCTGATCGCGCGTCGATTTTCAGCGGAGTCCTCATACGAGCCCTGCACGCCCTGATGCCTTCTAGACAGTGTAGTTCGACTCACGCTAAATTGTCTCGCGACTTCTGCATATGTAAAATGTTCTCCTGGTTCTCTTGAGTCGATTGCTTCAATCGCAGCTTGGATCAGGTCCATGGTGGTGGAGTTATGACGCGTCAAAGTTAGAGGGTTGGCGTGGTGTTGATGTTCGGGCGCGGGCGACCGGTGTCCGGCTACGTCATGCCCGCCCCGACGCGGCTTTTGTCGTGCGGATCTACGAGATCCTCGGCAACACCATTACCGTACCATGAAGCCTACCACGGTGATGTTCGGAGGAGAATGGCTAGGGACGCCACCAATCCGGTCGGCCGACCAATCGTAATCACCTTGGGATGACGGTAACAACACCACAGCAAAAGGCACTTCCTCCCCCCAGTTAGTCGTGTCCCTTTTTACAGCCGTGCACTCGCACCTCCATGTGCGTGGTATTGGCTCTCGGATAGTCGAGCCCACCTGCGTTGTTGCAGAGGTGTCGGTGAGTACCGACCGCATTGGGCTAGCCTAACACGATTCATGGCCAGCTCTTCCCAACGACCTCATCCATCCACGCATGACCTTGTTCGCAGCAAGCACCTGGGCTCAGCCTGGCAAAGCCAACCTCGCATGCGATAGCCGTCGCCCTACACCATCTTACCTCTTCTACGCACCGCGTCACGGTCAGGCAGCTGGGGTAGAGGAGAGCACGAAGAGCAAACAGCACGAAGAGCAGGGCGGAAAGGGTTGGATTCATTCTACCAGCGACAAGTACTTGGCTCAGGAGACCTAGACGTCATCGTCAACGTCCCACTGCACCTCCGCAACCAAGATGTCGTAGACAAAGGCAAACTTGTCCTTGGCGGTGGCCCCGGGGATGTACGCGCTCCACGTGCGGACGGCGTCCAGTTGACCCGAGACCGCGGATGTCGACATCGCCATGCGCCGGGTCATCGCGGCGGTCGCTCACAGCCTCGAGGACAACGAAGGCGCGGCCAGGCGAGTCACATGCCACCAGGTCGGCTGGACCGGTAATGAGCGAGGCCCATACCTCGCACATGTCGCCCGCGCTGCCAACGTGGACACTGCCGTTGCGGTTGAGTTGCACACCCGCCGCGCGACCAGCACTCGACCCGAAGCATGGGATCTTGTCAAAGGCCGTGAGGAGGGCGCTTGCGCTGCCGGCGATGCTGGTGGCGGGTAGGGGGAAAAGGACGGGAAAGTCGGCGTTGGCGGTGAAATTGAGGTCGGCCTGCAAGGTAGGGTGAGTACGGGCGAGAAGAGGGTGAGCACGATGCTTACACTCGACTTGATCCTGCCAGCGGGCTCCTGATGGAGACGTGTGGCTACGGACCCAAGGAAGACTGTCCTCCCGAAACCGGACATGGTGGAGTGGATGGAGAAGGGAATGGGGAGGGTGGAAGAGTGTGGTGTAGGTGGAGAGGGTAGGTCGAAGAAGCCTTTCCGTATAACGCTATCGCGGCCACTAGGCAACGACGAGGGTAAAGGCAGTGACGTGACGGCGGGGCCAGTACCATGAGGTGAGGGGTTCGCGTTCGAGACAGCCAAGCGAGTCGCAAGGAGGCGTGGCCGACAGCAAATTCGACATGGGGGCGGTGGTGGGAACACGTACATGTGAAGAGGGGAGGGGCATGTGAAGGGGGGTGACGTGCCTCCGGCTCCGGGCGATGGATGGCGACGAGGCGTGAGTGACGTGGGAGCTGCCGGGCCGTTCAGTCCGTGGTCGCGCGATTCTGCCACGTCGAGGAGCAGATACTGGCCACCTGCCTTGGCTACAACAGCCTGGCAGCCACCATGCTGGAACCCACACGGGCACCCTCTGTCTTACAGGCAACCTGCTACCTCGACCACGCGGCGTGGTCGACGCCATCACCCATTCGATTCAGTACGTCTTTCCTTTGCCCCCTGCGCGTGTTGCATGCTAACCAAGCACCTCACGACCCACATGAGCCCTCGCCCACCATCACCTCCGCTACTTTGGGCATTTGCACCCTACTACGCACGGCCCCTCCCTCCCCAGCTCAACTTCGATCCAGTTACCGGCTTCAGCAACATGGTAGACGCCATGGAAATACTGGGCGCCCATGGCAACCCGCCGGGAACGGTAAGGGTGAACGCGGCCGTGGCGACATACAAGGACGGCAATCAGAAGCAGGCCTTGATGGGCGGCGAGGGCCAGGCAGGGGACATACAGGCACGCTGGAAGCGCGGATCGACCTTCTCCTACGCAAGGAAGGGATGGAGGACGGCGGGCTCAGTGGGCGTGGTGGTTTTGGGATTGACCCATGCATCGCTCGAGTCTGCCACGGGCATCTCAGAATGGCATGCTGTCACAATGACGCGACAAGGTGACCAGGTGTGGGTGCACGATGCGGCGTTTGTGGCGAGCGATCACGCCGGGAACGCACCCCGTATGGACGCAGTCCACGGCACGTTTCCTGTGCCGAGGCTGGTGCTTGGGCGGCCGGTCGTGAAGAAAGTATGGTTCCAGGGACCGCCGGTGGAGTACATCCAGGGGCCCTCCAAGCAAGGGTGTATAGGGCGTAGTGTGCAGTGGGCTCAGGGCTGCGCCGGGGGAGTCCTGCCATGGCCGCCTAACGCAGATGCGTCGGCGTAGGGGGGGTGGGGGGGGGGGGGGTGAAGGAATTTCGATGTGAACCCGAATGGAGTAGCTAGCAGAAAACGAGCCAAGCGACCATCCGTGTAATGACCGTCATGCAAGTGTTTTCGAAGCCGCCTACTTTCAAGACACATGTGTATGAGATGGCCGTTGCCGACGGTTGCGAGTTGATATTCGAAATAGCAAGCCTGTCGAGGATCGAAAACCGCGGGTATGAGGAGAACAGCACCCCATGTGCGGATCTGGCAGATCTGCTCGTGAGCATATAAAGCGGTCTCTCTACCACCCTATACTCTATTCCACTCTCTTTCTTGTAAACTTGAATGAATTGCTGCCTTCTCCCATGCCATGACTGCAGAACACGCAAGTGAAGCTACTATTCGCTAGGTACCATAGCTACGCATGCAACAATTTCGATGATGCGCCATGTCTCTGTGTTGACTCACGGTCCACACATACGGTGATTCGGAGACCAAATGCGAAAGTCGCTTAGCCTATGTGACACCGATCTGCCGCTACTCGCACCTGAAGGAAAATCCTCCCACCTCCTCTACTTGCCTCTACTAAACCCCTGCTCTATCCGTGTAGTATTTTTCCTCCAGCTGCAGCAGAAATAAAATAGAAGCTACTCGAATGTTTTGGTCCGTGGCCTGGAGAGTTGGAAAGGAAGCGGCAGGAAGACTATGTGGGGGGTTCCCTGGCTGCGTCAAGAAGGAACGTGCTGTCAGTCTGATGTCCAGGGCCGTTGTAGAGGCTCAGCGTGTTGATTATCGAAAGTCACGTCCACGGGGTGCCATGCGCAATTTGGCGGAGAACGGTACTACATGTGCGGATCTGGCAAATCTCCTCAAGCTTAGCCTTATGGTGAGCATGAACACCGGCCTCTTTTTCACCCTACACCCTATCTTACACTTTGGCTTCCAACACTCGAAATGCCCGATTTACGAATGCAATGTCTTGGAGAGATTCTAATGCAAAGATTGGCTACTTTAAACCTTTCGAATCGAGATGAGAGCAACGTTTCCAGGAAACGCGAGATACTTCTGCCTCATTTCGAATGCCCGATCGCTCGTCTCATACCCTAACCAAGTGCAGAAAAGTTCATGACCTTGGCAGCAGCAGCAGCGACGAAGCGGACCTCTTCGAACTATCCTCACCACCATTCCCCTTAGAGTACGGCGACAAACCCAGTTCATCTGAGACAAATGAAACACCAACCATGACACCTACAAAGACCCGCATCAAACCGCCATCCAAAAAGACCCGATTTGCAACCCCATTTCTCCTAGCCCCATCAAAACCCAAAATACCCCTCAGAAACGAGAAGAAACCTAAATTTGGTTTCGAGACCCCCGCCTCAAACCACCCATCCAAGCCCCACCCCAACACACCCACAGCTCAGCTCCGACCAGCCATCTTTGCGTGCATGTGGTGGAACGGCCGTGGCCTTCCTACGCTAGCATTGATTTGTTTGGATCTGAAGGCGATAAAGCGCATGACGGTCAGGAGAAAAAAAAAGATGTTGGTTTGTGGACATCGTTCCAAGGCACAGACTTATGCTATTGAAATTGTCCTAAGCAAAGGCAATGCGCGTAATCGTCATAGAGATATGGATGGGGTGGAAATGTAGTGGTGGGAAACCGCACTATACCAAAATTAAGGAGATAGGAGAAAACAAGCAAAGCAACTACCTATGTAATGACCATTGATGAAGCGTGTTCTCAGCTGCCTAATTTTAAAATCGAGTAGGGACATTCATGAGATGGCCGTTGGAGAGGCTTCAGTTTGTTCATAAGCGAAAATCGCGTCCATGTGTTGGCCGTTGGGGAGGTTCAGTGTCGAGATTCGAATGTCGCGTTCATGAGATACTTTGGAGCGATTTGGCGGAAGCCAGCACCGCACGTGCAGATCTAGCAGATCTGCGAGAGCTGGGCCTTGTCGTGAGCATATAAACCGGTCTCTCTCCCACACTCTTCCTTCCAAACTCGAGCTACTCGGAGTTTGAGCACATGTTTTTTAGTGCCGACTTTAGATTAACACTCAACACCCAGCATAACAATTTCCATGTCTCTGGGGGCAGACGTGAGCTCGTTAATGGTTTAAAAGCTTCAAACTCTTTGCTAAATATCTTTATGTAGCCTTAAGTAGTGTAGTGTGGATTTATATCCCTGAGCGCAGACGCAAGAAACTCACGTTGGCCTACCTATGTGTGCGAATGCCTTGCAGAAACATCGATGTCTTGCAGTTAAGCATGAGGTCCATATGTAGGAGAATTTGGATCCTGCGAAATTCATTCTACTACGCATGCCTCCTATGAAACTCCAGAGACTTTGTGCATGTCTGGTGCTTCCCTTGGAAAACAGTGGTGAAAAAGCTTTTCTGGTACTGACCCGCCGTTTCTCGCGTCTAAAGAGAATTCCTCCTAAATCTACTTGCCTTTGCTGAAAAAAGACTCGACCTTTCTTTTTGAGGGAATTAACTGGAAGTTGAGTAGATATTGGGTCCGGGGCCTAGAAAACTAGACGTGGTTATCTTCATGAACGCCATTATGACTCTGGCTGGCAATGTTGTTGAATCATATCAAATGAACCACGAAGGTTGGAATTAACTGCGAACCTAGGCAGATGTGCTCTGGCTGCGTTTAGAAAGCGTCTAGGATGCCCTCTAGTAGCGTCCAGATAGTGTGGTCTTCCTAAACCTCATGACGAAGAAGGTATCGACATTAAACATATAGGGACTGACTGCAAAAGATGGGATGATTAGTTACAGCCATGTCTGAGAAAGATTCTACATGTAAAGATAGTTATGGTACTTCAAGCGTTGCACTCAATTAAGTCATGGCCTAGAGCGCCTTCTTCACATTTTCTAGTTGTAGTGAGAGCCTGTCTAGCTTTGGTACTATGTGGACTCATGCGGTGTAGTCAGGAGATGGTCTATAGTAAAGTCTTCGAAGATTCTGCGACGCATATTATAGCCTTCGTAGTTAATTGAGAATGAGGAAGTGGGACAGAGGCGAGGGGTAAACATACAAGAATGGCTGGTTCTCCTCGCTATATGCAGCGGGATGGCCTAGCCGTCATGTTGCAACCGGGCCTGGTGGCCGCAGGAGCTATGACAAAAGAGGTATGATGTTAACATTAGTTAGGGATACACATCAAATCATTCCTCCAACTGACCATGTGTGGGGATCGTCAGCGTAACGCGAAGACTCAACCAGCTGGTCTGGCAGATCCAACTACAAATGTGACAATATTGCTGAACCAAGGCACCTGGGATGTTTTAGGTCAGGCACGTGGTCGGTAATGATGGTTGCGCATGTCACATACAGCACTGTTCACGCTACAACGCGTTGGACTAGGCCCATTCAAGGGGGGCGCTCCTATACTCTCGGATTTCCTAAAAGATACCTACCTAGAGCATCTTCAATAATATATTTACATTGGCTGCCTTCATTTCCACTAAGGCGGTATGAAAATAATGTGCCGAAGCTACTAAGCGGGCTTGGACGTCCTATAGATGTTACAAAAGGGATTAGCATAGCGCTGTTCTTATTCTCACCTCCGCTAGATACCACACTAACGCCATGATATAGTCGCATAGCAAAAGGTTCACGTGATGGATGGGGTAATCAAGCTACCATAGGTATTGAGTTGAGACTGTATCCATTAAGACAATCTAACGGCGTCGGTTTGATTGGTGACTTGCAATCACTTGATTGGGCCCGTGTAGGGCCCGTGTAGGCGAGGACTTAGGCTACAGGAGGAGCGATCTCACGATAGGTTTTTGGGTGTTGAGTTCTTGGTCCATCACAACAATCACGTGCTGTAGTTGTGTATAATAGTCTGTAATTATTGATATTACTATCAAATGACCCAGGGTTATGTAGCTCAGTGGTAGAGCGCTGGCGGTTTAATTGTTTACATATTATTGCGCTCTCGCATGCTTCGGCCGGACAGAAAATATCCCAATGCGCTGCTTCCTGTTATGTCTGATGCAGCTATAACAAGGAAAATATAGTTGATGGGCTGGATCGAGAATCCGGGCGTCCTCAATAAGTTTGTTTCTTCGTCACCTTGACGCGCGTATGAGGTCGATCTGTCGCGAAAGCGCTCCACAAAGAACAAGGACCCTTTGTGCCAGAACCAAGTCGTGCCGTACTAGGGTTGATACTTCATTGATCGCTGCAAATCAGCGGTGTGAAAACGGCTAGAAGCATTTTCCTGCCTACTCAATAATGCGATGTCTTGGGTTGTGACAACCTTCATAATTCTGGAGGTTACAAGCCTTTTAGGAATCCAGTCAAAAGGGTGACGTAGAAGTCCTCACTCTCCTCGACATATGTAGTACTAATAACGGACCTTGTGGGGTTAGTGGGGTTGTTAGTATTACGATTCTAAACTTTCTAAGCACCTCCTCCGGCCTTAACGGCACTACCCTAGTAGCCTTAAAGGACTATAATATATACTTTTCAATAAATAAGGGCGCCTAGGCACGCCTAAATATAGCCCAGAAATCACCTTTCGTTATCAGAGTTAGTCCCTAGCCCCTCTATATATGTTCTTAAAGCTCCTTTAAGTAGGCTAATACTAGAGGCTTGAACATCACCATATTAAGTAGCTGTAGCGTATAGGTGCTATGAGGGGGTTAATATAAGGAGGTGGATACGAGTCTAAGTACGGAGTACAGTACTCAATGAAATCCATAGTCACGTGGCTCCCATGGCCGTCGAGAAGAAGCATCCGAGGTCAATTAGGAGACTTCTGCTTCGTACAGCGATCAAACACCTGTGTAAGCCATGCCAAGCCTACGTCCTTATTAGTCCAGCCTGAGGAGGTTGAGGTGAAAAATACAGAGTCCTCCTCTGCTTGAATATCCTGTACCTAGCGGTCGTAGATGGCGTTGGCAGCCGATTGGTATATAAACGCCTGGTGGTAACGCGCTCCCATCACCATATACAGCTGCTAGGACTGTAATCCACTCCCTACTACCATCCTGAATAACCTTCTTATGCCCTCCGTGGTCGTACATCTGCTTACTGAACACCCTTTTACTCCTACCCGTGACCCTAAGCATGAAGCCCTTCTCATCCATATTGTATATATCCTTCGGTTGCACGTGATATTCATGCATTTTGGTTGATAGGAGGTTGAAATACGACTCGTATTTGGGTATAGAATCAGCCCTATGGCGAGTACGATCAAGGCCGGTGGTCCAATGCGATGCAAGCTCGTTGGGGTGTCGGTGAAGGAAGCGCGTAACCCATTTTTCTGAGACGGGCTTCCTTGCTATTGAGGAGGCGAAGTTCTGTATCATAGCCCTCGTGGGTGCTAGGCCGTCATGTGTGAGGCTATTGATGTACTCTGTAAGCTGTAACTCCTCGAGGTGGCTGATCGCGCGTCGATTTTCGTAGGAGTCGTCATATGAGGCCTGCACACCTTGGTGTCTTCGAGAGAGTGTAACTCTGTTAATACCAAACCGATTCGCGACTTCGGTATATGTAAAATGTTCTCCTGGTTCACATAATTCGATTGTTTCAATTGCAGCTTCAATCAGGTCCATGGTGGTGGAGTTATGGCGCGTCAAATTTAGAGCGTTGTGGTGTTGTTGATGTTTGGCGCGATCGTGCAGTGACCCCGATCGTTGAGTGCACGGATAAGTTACGTTAGATATTTTGCAGGCAATTCAAAGAAAGGGACTCCCTTCCATCGTAGAATAGTGTTAGGTAACCCTAGTACTAACGCTAAATATTGTGCAGCGTCACTACTCACGTTTGTAGCATTCATCTCGCCCTCTTTAATAAGTGAAACATCAATCAGTCTAAGCGTTGTGTCTTCTCCATCAGCCGACATTGCTTAACTCGTGTTCTTCAAACCCGGACTCACAGCCGTCTGCTTAGTCCACAACTCACTATACTTCCCCTGGAGCTTTAACAACTCATCATGACTACCGCTCTCAACAATCTCCCCCTTCTCAATCACAGCAATCCGATCCGCTTCCATAATTGTACTGAGCCGATGCGCGATGACGAAGGTGGTGCGGCCTTGAGAGAGTTTTCGGAAGGCTTCTTGGATCTGGGCTTCAGTTACGGAGTCGATGGCTGATGTGGCCTCGTCTAAAAGTACAATCTTCGGGTTCTTGAGGAGCACCGGGCGATGGCTATGCGTTGCAATTGTCCGCCTGAGATACGGACACCGCGCTCACCAACCTTGGAGTTGTACCCATCAGGAAAGCCAGCGATGTCGTCGTGGATGGCAGCGGCGCGACATGCGTCTTCGATTTCGGCGTTAGTGGCATCTAAATTGGCGTAGCTGATATTCTCGGAGATGGTTCGGTTGAAGAGGACGGGATCTTGGGGAACGAGGCCAAGAGCGTCACGGAGACTAGATTGCGTAACGGGGCGGAGGTCATGGCCGTCGATCGTGATGGAACCGCCAGTTACGTCGTAGAAGCGGGAAAGGAGCTTGAGCATGGTTGACTTGCCGCCGCCAGTCTCGCCGACGAAGGCGATGGTTTGGCCCCCTTTAGCTTTGAGGTTCGCATCCTTGATGATGGGCTTGCGCTTGTCGTAGTGGAAGTCGACGTTCTTAAACTCAACCTCGCCCGTATGGACAACGATATCCTTTGCTCCTTCTTGGTCTGCGACTGTTGGTTTAGCGTTGAGAAGCTGTAGCAGTCGCTCAGCGTCGATGAGAGAGCTTGAGATATGCTGGTAGCTATATGAGAGCACATGAAGTGGTTGTGTCATCGTGCGCCAGTACATGATGAGCGTCAGTAGATTGCCCACTGGCTTTTGACCAGTCACAATCTGTGAGATACCAAAGATGCAGCATGCCGCGAACCCGAAGGTCAGGAGCATATCCTGAGCTACATTTCCACCCATAGATCTGAAACTGTATGAATATTCCGCGTTGATCATGCTAACAATGCTTGCTGCATAGCGTTTAAGCTCAAACGTGGAGAGATTGAAATAGGCTACTGTTTGCCAATTGTGCACCGTTTCGTTGACTGTTGAGCTCCTCGTTCGTTGCTTTGCAGCGTAGTCTCGTCGCGTCGGTTGAGATAGCCCTGTGAAGTACCACCCAAACGCGATGTAGGCTGCGCCCGTGAAGAGGATGATGAATGCCATGTAAGCGTCGAATAGATGTGTAACGTAGTACGTCGATACAGCAATGTCAAGAAGGATGGGACGGACGTTGAACAGCACCGTGTTGATGAGCGTGTTGAGAGATGCAGCTTGCTCTACCGCTTTCAGCACCTCTCCGGTATCCTTGGAAGTGTGAAAGTCCATTGATAGGCCCAGGACGTGCTTGAACGCCACTAGAGTAATCCGACGGTATGCTGAATTCGAAATGACCATGTTCGCGATGCCATCAATCATTCCCAATCCAGCATAGCTGTCGATGTATGGGAACAACACCCATAGCCCTATATCTTTCCAAGGCATAACGCCATCACACTTTCCAATCTTATTGGCGATGATACCAAGTTGGCGAGGGGTAAGCAAGTTTAGGAAGCGCTTCTGAATCATGTGCAGAAGCCGTACGGCGAGGCACCCCATGACCTTCCAGTCATCTGTAGGAAACAGATATGGTAGAAAAACCATAAATCCTTTCAGATACTCCAGCCAGCCACCCTCTTCTTCAAGGCGCTTTGCTTGCTGTTCTTTGAGCTCTCTATCGGGATCGCTTGCTTCGGGCTCATTTTCACTGACAGATTCTTGTCGGATAGCGCCATAGCCATTCTGTATCGCCGCACCATTGGCCGGTTTCCCTAATAATGATTGGCGTTCCTCGTCCGGGCTCGGCTCCACATGCTTCGAAATAAGGATCACGAATCCATCTAGTAATAATAGCAGGGAAGCAAGAGCCCGGATACAATCGATGACGAGTAGGGCATTATTCTGTCGATGATGCATTTTCGTGGAGTATGAGCTCATCAAGCAAGTGGTTGTCTCGAAGGCGAATTGCAAGAGGGAAGCACTGAAGAAGCTTGAAGATTGCAACGAGTTACTGCTCCATAGTGAGAAGGAAAGGCGGCCCCAGACCAGTATCAAGCCCTAGCAACGGATCGCGGATGGCTTGGGTGCGCAATAACCTAACTCTGCAATCGACTCACTAAAGTAGGAGAACACCTCTGTGATATATGCGAGGAGTAAGGTAAGCACGCACATCAATATACCCCGCCGCCGTTTGTGCGATACTGGCTGTGGATTACGTAGGATGAGCACGACGTATGCGCTGGCTCCGAGATAATAGAATCCAATTGTCGGAGCCTGTATGTAAAACAAGAGCTCCATCACCGTATCCAGCAATTGTTTCTGTGAATCCAGATCAGGCATTGTAAGGCAATTGTAGCAGAAATATAATGAGTTGATGCAAGTAGTACGAAGTACTGCGCGAAAGAGTAGAGTACAACACCCAAGATAAAGCCTGGTGATTGAAGGGTCCAAGTTGTGAGCGACTCTTTAGGATTCTACCGTCTTAATGCTCTCATTAAATCGGTACCCGAAACCGGTCGATGTGACGCTGAGGGCAGTGAGATCCTTCGGGCGTGCCGATCGTGCAAGCAGGTGCTAGGGTGCGGACAGAGTGAATAAAACACTGTGGTGCGTATTTATAGACTTGCACCGGGATTCATAGTTAAGCAGACATGCCTCAGGGCCATGAGGGTCCAGGACGCCACGTCGGGGATGACGGAACAGTGGATGGCAAAGCGCAGGCGAGGGAATCGCCCCACACGTGCATATGCAATGGCTTTTCTCACCGGACGTGAAGGAAGGGCCTGTGCCTTGCTGCCGTGATCCTAGGCCCGAAACCAACGCCCACAGTCGGCATTACACTAGTTACACTGTGTAGGTGTGCTCGGAGTATTGACTCATGGCGCTAACGACGGCTCAGGCTTGAAGGACCGGTGCAGCTCAGTCTTGCCAGAGGAGGCGGCCTGGCCCACATCATGTGCACATTGCAGGCAACTTACGTTTTCGAAGAAGCCCCGAGCAGTGCGTAGAAGCGAGATGTGCATGCATCCTGCATGAAGGACGACATGGTCGACCAGCCAGAGCGCCGCTAGGTGTACTGATAGATAGCGCTACCGGAGGCTTCACAACGCCAGGATCGCGCGCCTCCAAAGCTCGGGCTCGGTCCCGCTGGGCAAACTTCGCTTCAAAAGCCATGTATTAGTTCAGCCTAGGCATTTTGAATGTGGTGCTGTTGACGAGCACCTTTTGTAGAGCCAAGAACCCTGGCCTCGAAGCACAGAGCTGTATGATAGACTGCATATGACCCACTGAGGCGCCTTTCATAATGCGGACTTGCGGTATTAGTGATGCACCATGTCTGCTCCAGATCTCAGGTAGCACTTCAGTCGTCTGTCTAGTCCGCCATTGGCAAGACCCGCTGTTAAGCGTCATCTGTTCTACGAGATCCTTCGGCGGGACGTGCTATGGATGATTCTGGGCTCATGAGCAGACGCCGCGGAGTGGTGCTCAAGGGGAATGAGTCGCAAGTCAGCGCCATTCGATTGAGGATGCCACTTGAGAGAAGGGCATTCGCCCTGTATAGAACCTTCGATCTATTCTGTACACATTCAAAAAAACGCTTTCTCCTCAAGAAAAAGCGGCTCCCAAGCATCCCATACATGTTTCTTGCTCGGCACTACCTTGAAGTCAATCTTAATATTCCAGTTACGACTCCTCCATTCCACAATGTCCATCGTGTCCTGAAGATCAACATGCTTGAAAACCCTAGTCCTCTCATCAGGACATTTAGCCATGCTTTGCAGTCGCTCGTCCACAGTCTTAGCTTTCGAAATTTTGGAAAAGCAATGAGCTATCGAAAACAGAGGGCCAGTCCACATTCCTTCTGGAGGCTCAGATCCCGATCGAGGTAACACATACGGCATCTTTCCAAGGAGTGTCAACACCTTGAGGCTATCTTCGGACGCACGCTCGTAGCTGATGGGTGTACCAGCATAATCTCCAGGGTTTCGATGATAATCTCGTAGGAGCGGAGCTCGCAGGATCAACTCCCCTACCCGGAAACGAGACGCAGTCATACATGCTAACATTGCCATACCGCCACCAAAGCTCGCGCCGAACAACGACACTGAAGTCCAGTCAATCAGCCATGCTCCATTAACGCTTTCGAACTCGGGTTGTAGCTTGTCAACCAGCCATGACATGGAGCGTTGCAGGCATTCCTCGATCACGGTCCCATCAGACTCAGGGGCAAAGGGAGCTCAATGTCACAGATGAATGCGTTTGCAAGCTCTGCCTGCTCAAGGTCGGCTGGGTAAAGCCAGGTATGGCAAAGCCCATGATCCGTACTCTGAGCAGAATTAGCTATCGTCTGGCTAGTTTTAGGGGATATACATACACCACCGCCGCCAGGGAAGCGTAACATCGGTTTTAATGATACAGGCACGCTTTGGTTGAGCAGAGTCAACGGTACAGCCAGCTTCACCTGGAGATCTTGATATAAAGGTTGACCCATCTCCTTAGCCGCAATACCGCGCGCATCAGGAGGACACCCAGTATCATTTGGCCAGAGGCGATAGTATGTGAAGCTCATAAGCTCAAAGCGCTGTAACAACTTATCCGCCTCTTATTTGTGGACCTGGCATGCTGCTTGAGCTGATTGCTCAAGATCTGCCGGATTCAATAGGGTTCTGAGTATCTCTTGTTGGGCAGCTACAAGTCTTGCATTGATACGGTGCTGTAACTCAACTGTACCAATGGGACTATCATCAAGTCAGTGAAGTATTGGAAAGGTACCCAGGGCAGGGCTACCTGAACAGTAGGGGGATATAGTAAGCCCTTAGCTGATTGCTGCTGCCGCTATCGAGTGCGCTCTGTGCGAGGTTCTCTAATCCATTAAAGTTCATGATGAAAGCGCCCCGGACTACTCGCTTGTCTACCATAACTAGACACATTGGAATCCACGGCTTCCATTTCAAATCTTCTTGACTACTCGGCGAGCAGGTCACTTGTACGCAAGAACGTCTTGAAATGCCCGGAAGAAACCCTAGAAAGGCTGCCTGTGTATCGTGTTTTGCAATCTGTACTACCCCAAGGATGCAAGCCAATTTCTGTCCCTGAACGAGGAAATCTCTGAACAGCACGAAGCTCTCTGATACAACGTATTCCTCTAGCTTCCTTGCGTCCTCGGTGTTTCGAGCATTTAGTGCCTCCGCCGACATCATTCTGATTTTGGGGGTAGGTAATTGAACTGGGGGATCAAACCTTGTTCGAGAGAAAGCTCAGCTTTTGTACGTTCACATGTAAGGCCCACTTAAGAGCTTGCATGTGCGCTTTTCTCGCGTCTATTTCACATTTGCGCGTGCATTGCATACGCATGCATAGAAGAATAAACGCACGTTGGAAGAAATCGGCGCAGGGGGCGTCTAGCCCCAAATCACTTGTCACTACATCAAAATCTTTAACGAGGAAGTCTTGATGAAATTATGTATGCGTATTCCCACATGTGATCCAGCTGAAACAGTCATGCTGTGCGGCTGTGCCCTCTTCATGATAGTGCTTAGGCGTAAGAGACATGATACAAAAGTTTGCTAACATGGAGTTAACTGCCTTTCTGCCTAGTGTAAATTGAGAATGTTGCGCAAATTCTCAGCATCAGTTATAAGTTCTTGCCATTCTGAGACTTACCCGCACCCCACTTCCATCAGTTCTCAGCCCTGGCTTAGGATATGAACATGCAGCTCCTCTGATGCGTGCGCAAGCACTTATATTGGTCTTTGCCCCAGGAGGCCGTCGTTGTTCCTTATAAGCGGCTTGCTCGCCTGCCTGCCTGCCTGCCTGCCTGCCTGCATGCATGCATGCATTGCTGGAATACCCTCTTGCCTCCGGAATACGCGAACATACCTGCCGGACGCACCCAGCTTGTGTACGTGCCGATGACCCGAAATGTCCGGTACCGAAGCCATTACCGCCATCCAGTTAATCAACGCCTGCATCGGCATCGCTAATACGATCATCGACATTGGGCGTGCCGTTCACGATGCTGAAGGGTTACCGCCAAAACTGCGAGACCTGCTACCGCACCGCTGAGCAGTCGCCGGAGACGTGGGTGTTCTGGGCGCATGCCAGCAACACCGCGCGACTCAAGCAGAGCTTCCGGGAGATCGCCGACCAGGTCAAGGTTCGCGGCCGGAAGGACGCGCAAGCGGATGTGTTCATGCTTGTGCACGACTGGCTCCGGGACGAGAAGAACGGACGGTGGCTATTGGTGCTTGACAACGCGGACCATGCTACTGTTCTTTCTCCGGCAGACCGCGGTAGCGGTGGCGGCGGTGGCGGCAGCGCTGTCTAGCAGCGGCTATCGAGGTTTCTGCCCTCAAGCAGGCATGGCTCGATCTTGGTGATGGGCCGGAAATGGCGCGCGGCGATGCAGGTCGTGGAACATAGCAATGTTATCCCCATCGAGCCGATGCACGATGCAGCTGCACACGCGCTTCTATACAAGAAGCTTGGAGACAAGGTGGACAGGAGTAAGGCCATTACCAAGCTAGCGGCTGCGCTGGAGAACATGCCGCTCGCTCCCGTGCAGGCGGCAGCATACATTCAACGTGAGAGCGACAGCAGAAAGACGAGCCTACTGAACCTAGCAGCCGGTTACCACCTCCGACGCGACGAGGGAGCCAGCAAATCAATCTTTCTTACGTGGCAGATCTCGTTCGACCACGTACGCAGCAGCCGGAGATCAGCAGCAGACCTGCTGTCGCTGATGAGCTTGGAAGCTCTGCTCCGCCACCCGAGCGGCACAGCAGCCGAACGCGAGTCAGCTGTTCGAACCGACGACGGCTTCGAGGATGATGTCCTAACCTTACAAGACTATTCATTCGTCACTGTGACTAGAGATGCAAACACGTTTCAAATGCACAGCCTGGTGCAGCTAGCGACCCGCACGTGGCTGGACAACGAGAAGCAGCTCGACAAGTGGAGGAAGCAGTTCATCTCTAACCTCTTCGCAGAGCTGCCGACGGAAGAACACGAGAACCGGGAGAAGTGCCAAGCGTTGTTCCTATATGCACGGGCGGCATTGTCACAGCGGCCGAAGGATAGAGAGTCACTAAAAGAGTGGGCGCTGTTGCTGTACAAAGCGGCGTGGCACGCCTGGCAACAAGGCAGAGCAGACGAGGCAGAGCAGACGTCAATGATGTCGATGAAGGCCAGTTGAGAAATGTTTGGGAATATAGTGCGGAGACATTGAGCAGCATGGGAATGGTGGCACTAGCCAAGAACCTCGGGGGCAAGTACAAAGAGGCTGAGGCGATGAACAGACAGACGCTGGTGGGGACTGAGAAGGTGCTCGGGCATGAGCATCCAGACACGCTGACGAGCATGAATAACTTAGCGACAGTGCTGAACATCCAGGGCAATTACGAAGAGGCGGAGGCGATGCACAGGCAGATGATGGTGCGGAGGGAGAAGGTGCTAGGGCCTAAGCATCCATCCACACTATGGACCGTATACTCTCTTGTCTATCTCCTTACACTTCGGTATCGTTACACCGAATCACTTGCTTTATACGATAGGGCATCCGCTGGGTACCAAACTGTCCTTGGGAAGCATCATCCAACCACTTGTGTGTGTCACCAGGATCACGCCGAGGTACTTGCATCGCAGGAGCAGGCTCAGCTCGTGATCTTTCCTAGGAGAACAGATGACAGCGCAAGTCTACACACAGGCAAAGGGAAGGGGTCGAAGGTACTGCACGGACCAGCAAAGATGGGTATTAGAAGCTCAAAGCTGTCTGCGAGATGAGGACGGAGTGTTCTGTATATTTGTACTTATTACTCTAAGCTGGCTCTTACTTCGCTACAAAGCTGTTTATAAGCCTCTATCTCTACTAGTATGTTCTAATACGAGGCGTGCGTGGAGAGTACTAGGGCGTTGTGCGTGCATTCAAGCTCCAGCGAGTCATGCTTGGACCTAGCCGTTAGCCGGGCGGCTCCACTCAAGCTAACGCTGGCAGTAGACTCGCGACATTTCCGTACGGCCCGCAGCTAGCGTCCTTCGTTGCCGTGCATGCCAGCAGCGAATTGTGGTATTGCTCGACGAGCAGGAATCTGTTGGCAACGAGAAGAACTTTAAAGAAAGCTTCGTGATCAAGGTTCCTATACCGAGATCATCGACGCCTCCTAGCTGTAGCAGACTTTGTTGTGGTAGGCTGCACTACCGGTATGCTAGCACGCAGGGTTTTCTAGTTAGAGGGATAGTACCTTTGTATTTCAACTTAAGATTAAAATTCTACTTAGTGCTATCTTTATTACTTAATATCTTCTCCCCACAACTGGCTATATGAAATTCTAAGAGTGTTCTTTTGCCTGCTTTTTCTCGTTGTAAGGGCTTACCAAGGGGAGATATTAAATACCGGGGTCCTAAGGCTAACTTTACCGTATCTAGCTAGTAGGGCGCTCAGCCTATAATATAACCTGCTACCTAATACTATCCTCCCTTTTTTCTCTTTTCCTATAATCAGCGCGTTTCTTCTTATAGATTGTTTGTGAGTATCTGAGTGGCTACAATATGAAGCAGCTGGTGTCAGAACGCAATGGTTAGTTCTTAAGGATGGGCGAGTAGGATGGAAGTGGAAGGAGGTGCTGATACTAAGATACTAAGTCGGGTGCTTCTGAAAAGAGTATCAAGTGAATAGAACAGGTGTATTGCTAAGCTCAATATTCATGTTGAACACAAAGTGCCATAAGGGCCCACTGTCTTCTTTATATACTTGTATAGTTGGTCCGGCTTAGTCTGATTAGTTTGATCAGCCCTGCTGAAGATACTGAGCAACTAAGCACTGTACATGTACTTGATTAGTTTGCTTAGTACGCTAAGACTTACTGAGTAACTGAGCATGTTACGTGATCGTTGCTGCGCATGGTGACCCGTATTCCACTGTGGATCTAATTAGGATCTTACCCGTGGGGTCTAGAAGCAAGATCGTAACATTCTTCTCCTCTAATACTAATATACTCTAACCCTACTATGCTCTAACCCTGAAACCTGAATTCTAATATACTATAACTATTAGAGCATATTAGAATTAACGTATTTCATAAGCGAGCGCCCATCCCAAGCGAGCGCCCAACGCCAAACCAGCGCACTACCTGCGCGCAACTATTACGCACGCACAACACTATTAAATAAGAATTGTAGTAAGCCAATCTATTCTTTAGACTCTTCGCTATCCTTAGCATCATCTATTTCTACCTTACAGGTGCGGGAGTTATGTCCTTTCTCACCACAACGTCCACAGTGCACTGCGCCGCGCACCTTGCGCGCAGGCCCTTCGCCCGCATTACGCTTCCTACCCTCTCTCTTAGCAATTAAGTCCTGTATTTCTCCTACTGTTAGGGTCTCCTCTGTCTGAATATACTTGCGTTTTCTTGAACGACGCTTTGTAAGCTTATTAATTGCGCTTTGCATACGCGCCTGTCCCTCTTGTAATAACACCATATTGTGTGCAATCTGCTGCGCGCCTTTACTTAGCTGCCTAATCTTTTCATCTAATGAGCTTGTAGAGGACCCATGACGGTTTTGGATTCTCTGTTGAATGAGCGTAGACTGCGCCTTAATCTCGCGCGCATTGCGTGGTGTCTGCGCCTCCTATGCGCTCTGCACTGGTGATGATGGTGCTGGGGTCTGCAACCTTACGTCAAGCTTCGATAGAACAGCGTCTAGGTTATGTGGGACTAGCCCAGCACCTCTGAAGCCTGCCTTGATATTCTCTGCTGTTAAAGACTGCTTAAAAGCTGGCTTAAATGCTTGGAGGAAGGTTTCTTTGCTGACGAAATGTATGCGGTTGCGTGCTAAGGCCGAGATCTGGTCGCCGTACCTGCGCTTTAACGGCGCGAAGCAACCTACATCAAGAGGCTGCAGCAGGTGCGATGAATGCGGAGGCATATAGCGAAGGATAATTTTCTTCTCCTTGTAAAGATCCTGAAATTCGAGCGAGCTATGGCTCTTATGCCCATCAATTATAAGCAGCCGGTGCGCACCTATAGCGCTTGACTTTGTATGCTTATCAAAGTACTCTAACTAGGCAAGAGCAAGCTGATTGTTCGTCCAGCCATTATGGCTAACTTCGAGGATCCAATCGCGTGGTAAGTCTTTGAACTAGACGTCGATGAGCACGCTACCCGCAAAGATAACGAAGGGTAGGAGCAGGTGGCCCGCAGCTCCTACGCCTGAGATAATAGTAACCCACTCACGGGTACCAGGCTAGATAACCTTCTTTCTTCCAGCTGCTTCTAAGCCAGTAATAACCATCTGCGCTAAAATCTTGCCCATCATAAACCTAGTCTCGTCAAAGTTGTAGATATCGTCGTCTACAATCCCCCATTTCTGTTTTGTCTCCTCTATTAAGTTGAACCAGCGCTGGATAGCCGCAGGATCCTCGCACATAGCTCGCTGATAGTCATATAGTCGGCTCCAGCGCTTACGGAGCTCAGGAGTCCGCTTAACAAAGTTATCAACCCAGTTTTTGCCAACAGGGTTGCTGCCTCGTGATCTGAGAAGTTTATCTGCCATTTCTCGTACGTGGGACCTCGGAGGCGCAAGCCCTTGTTCAGACAGCTCAAGAACCCTTCGGAATATAGCCTCCTCTTCTAGTTTTGTCAGGCGCTTTAAGTTCGCTTCACACTCGCGTCGCATGCGCTTTCCAGCGCGTCGCCTATTGATAGTTCTTCGGGGTACGTTATATATGTCTGCAGCCTGATTTACGATTTGAACGCGTTGCGCTTTTCTATCAGAGATATATCAGAGATAGCAAGCTGTACATCAGCTTCAGTATAAGTCATTTGTCTTTGTTGTGGTTGAGACGTTACGCGATAGTTGCGCGCAGGTAGTGCACTGGTTTGGCGTTGGGCGCTCGCTTGGGATGGGCGCTCGCTTATGAAACACGTTAGGGTTAGTGTAGTTAAAGAACATTCGTTCTATCCTAGGATTTTCGACCAATCATATAAAGTAGCGTTACGCTCTTAGGTAGATAGACAAGTTCTTCTTGTCCTTTTGTACAAGACCTATAGGTGTAGGAATCAATCTGTTCAACCTGCGACACAGGCGCGCACTCCCACCTGCCTCTGAGCCGTATCGGAACCCTTTCGGATCCTCCTACTTACCTGCGTCGTTACAGATTTGGTTGTTCCCCAGTCTGCTTTAGACTAAACCATGACAACGCCAATACAGAACTAACCTTCATCTAAGGCCCTCTGTCTCCACATATAAAAAGAATGCGACTTAGGTAAGTAGGAGGATCCGAAAGGGTTCCGATACGGCTCAGAGGCAGGTGGGAGTGCGCGCCTGTGTCGCAGGTTGAACAGATTGATTCCTACACCTATAGGTCTTGTACAAAAGGACAAGAAGAACTTGTCTATCTACCCAAGAGCGTAACGCTACTTTTATATGTGGAGGCAGAGGGGTATCGGATCCCAATCGGGGCTGAGTCGGTGAGGACGCTGCTTGACTCTGATAGCTTGAGATGTGA